>JBCJKH010028377.1:15478-26206 GCA_039877255.1 Loriculus beryllinus | reverse complement strand
CTGTACTTTCTATACTTCAGTGAAGACTACTATTTTGGATATCTTTTCTCTGTCTTTCAGTTGCATGTATCAATAACAACCATATTCTGCTGTATTATTACTGCTAAGTCAAACGGTGTAATTTATAGGAATATATTCAATACACTTCATTAAGATTATAAACCCATGTCACTATTGATAATTTCTGTATGTCTGCGTTGTATTCATGGATTCATTCATTTCTTCTAACAATACACATTCTTTGGAAACAGATTTGCCAAATGATTTATTTGACGAATGCTATCTTTGCATTCCTTAATTTTCTATAAATGGTACACAGCTTTTAGTTCACAATTCTCAATCATTCTACTACTCTGAGTAAAGAAATTTCATCCTATTGATTTCTCCTGATCTTTTTTTGTTATTTTTCTACAATCCAAAGTTTTACTTTGATCATGATGCAGCATTGTGTCCCCATATAAGTTAACATTTATAGCTTTTACTATAAATGGATATTTTAATATAAACTGTGTTACTGACACTAGTTTGAATGGAGAAGTTCTCTCCAGCACTCTAGGAAACAGAAAGGTACCTCTTTAACAGACAAAAGTCAACTCTAATTAACCTTATGAGGTAAATTTACTCTCAAATATTACAGGAACGGCTGAGGCTGAATTTAAACAAACTCGAAATTTTTGTGGTATATCTTCATCGGATTGAAGATCTGTTAAAATTCTTGAAAGACCTGCTCACCATATTCATGGAAAGTTCAGCTGAATTTCAGTCAGTTTCCTGCAGGTACTCCATTGTACTATGTACAGAAAACTGCGAACTTGTAAATAAATTGTAATGTATAAAAAGCAGATTTTCAAAATTCTAATAAAGTTTCTTTATGCGTCCTCTAAGGTGTCATCAGTTAACATCTATTAAAATCATCATGGAAATGGAACTGGAGAAATATGGACTCACTTTCCCAGTTTGAAATAGTAAAAACTTTGAAATCACACAGAGATTATTTTCAGATGCTTTGTTATACCAGAAAGAGAAATTCATTTACAGTCAAGCCAAAATAGGGCTATACACAAGTTCTTACAATCTACAGTTTCTTATCAACTAGTATCTCAACTGCAATCAACCAGGTAAGAATCAAAAATCTAGTGCTATCAGCCATGTTTTAAAATTCCTTCTTTCTTGGATATAATTAACAAAGGTTGTTGTTCAGAATTTGTTTCACAAAGGTGTACAGAAACATGACTTGCCATTTACAGTTTTTAAAGTATTTCTATCTTAATTTCTAGATTTCCACTTTAGATCCATTTTTTAAAGAGCCAAATGAAGAAGATTCTGACACCAGCTACACCAGTTTGCCTCTGGAGTGATTTATGTAGGTGAACTGTTACTCTGGACCTTTCTGGAAGGAACCAAAGCTGAAGGTATCCCAATCTTCACTTTAAGCTGACACTTGTATTTTAGAATTATCATTAGTGAATTAGCCACATTCATCCTTTCAGTAATCAGCCTTATTAAGGATAAAAGCTTATCTCCTATTCTCAGAAGTAATTACAATATACCCCTGATCTCTACTAAGTCTATTAACAGAATTCTTGTTTTAATTCTTGACCCTTGGGATCAAAACCAAAATCAGAGATTAAATGAAGTTAAAAATTTATCGATAGCCCACTATAATACAAACTAAAATAAAAAGAGTGTCCACAATTATTTTGTATTCAGACTTTGCTTTGTATTGTGTTCAAACACTAATCCTTCCATTTACTCTAATAGATTAAGGCAACAAAAGGGTGACTAATTGCAGAAGGGCATAGTAAGGTTCAGGTTAGTGCTCTTTTGTATTAGAGAAAAATAATATGTTTGAGATGGAGAAATTAAATTTTCTGGAAGAGGTCAGCATGGGAATCAAATGAATCCTTCTGATTCATGCAGAGTCATGCATTAACCACTTGAGATTTGGAAGAAAAAGACTTAAAGCTTTTTTCCTCCTGTTCAGATAATTTCCTTTAATAACTAAGACGCTATTTTGTCTTCAGAATATCAACTTTCCAAATTAGTTGAGTTCTGAAGGTCCTCCAGAGCACAACATCTATGATTAAACACTTTCTAAAGTTCATTCTGCTAGTAAAAGTGGAAATTCCATTATTTTAGCAAGAGCAGGCATGTCAAATTTATCAAGGCATGATAGGACTGAGGATGGGGTAGAAGTAAGGAATATATGTTTATAAGTTATATTCACAGGGCACAAAAGTTATTATAAACCTCATTATTATGTGGCACAGTAATCAAATGGAAAGTGCAGTTATTGCGACTCTTCAGTCTAAATTGTGAAGTATTACCTTCAAAACTTTAAAAGATAGCAATCCAGAGGCAGCAGAATTATACAAGCATAGCTTCTTTAGCTTGGTTTATTCATAAGAACAGCCTGTATTTATAACTTACCCTCCTCAGGAGCTCTGGGGGTTATGGAAATAAATGCCATGTGCAGCGTTGCACCTTTCCATCCAGGTTGTAGTCTAAAAAGGTTGGCAGTCCCAGAAGTCCCTCCACCCAAATGCAGGCTCCAGTCAAACCTTGGAAGAAGCACATGCAGAAGCATCACAGAGAACCCTATACGATGATTCCTTGAGTCAGAGGTTACTGTCATGGAGAGGATTATCTGTTTTTTTACAGTTCCTTAATGGTGCCAAAGCATATCCAGAAGGTGGACCAAAAGCTTAATGTCTGGCTGCTCAAACAGCTAAGCAACTAATTTGTTGCTAATTTTTGCACTTTCACTGCTACCACTTTTCCAGATATACTCATGTGCTGCTAAGGATTGTAAGTCAACAGGCTGCCTCTGGATCTAAGCATTCTTGCTCCCCAAAGCTGCGGCACGTACATGGTAAATTACCCCTAGTGCACTGGAAACTGCTACTGCTACTGGTCCATGGAACTAGTTACTGCAGAGAAACAGAACTGATGCATGTGTGCTGCATATGGGAAATGAAATTTTAATATGGAAGAATAGTGCATGTGTGGTTTTGTTAAATTTATATCTAATTAATTCCTCAGTTTTGCTTCTTCAAGGAAAAAAAAAAAGTTACTTTTATATTTGTAAAAGGGATTCTGGTTTTAATATCAAAAAGTTCCTGCAAAATAGAAATTCCATGCTTTGAACAACTATATAAGGCAATTATATCCAAAGTGAAGCCATAAAATTAGAATAAAATACAAATTATTCTCAGCATTATCAAAGCGCCTGAATTACCCAAACGACTCATGATTTTGGGCACAATTAAATTTACTAATAGGAAAGAAGTTGAATAACATCATGCTTCAGATCACGACTTGAATAACATTGTCTTACTCAGGCTAATACATTGTGACAGCTCCTGCTTAGAATATATTATTTAAGATCTGAAAGTTTTGATCATAAAATTGTCTTTTCCAGAGTTTCCAAACAAATAAAATAATAATATAAGAAGAGAATGAATAAAGGTCTACAAGCTAATATTTTAGAACAAGTGAAAATATTTCTCAGTTAATTTAAACATTTGTCTCTATGTATGTTTGACATTTGGAGCCAGAGGAAGGGGTGTTAAGAAGTAATTGCATTTGCTGCCTTCCAGATATCTTTTATTGGATCTCAAGTGGATCTGAATTCAAGAAATGGCTCTGCATGTTTGTGTGCATAGGCAAAATGTTTCTTCTGACATTTCGTTCTCTGGTAGCATTTTTATGCTTATGCATATATAAATAAATTCTTTGAAAAGCAAACTCTTTCAGTACACATTAACAAAAAGGGGATGAGGAGGCAGCTCTTATAATTCTCTGTTTATAGGAGGAAACATCACAGATAAGGATCTCTAACATATCTAACCTTTTTCAAAAGATTTCTTTATTTTAACCAATAGGATTTTTTTTTTTACCTGGATCACTGCTGTGTAAAAATTAGGCCAATTTCAAAAACCAAAAAGAAGCATAAGCACTTCAAGACACAATCTAACCATACAATCAATAGGCAATGGATTAAGCCCCTTATAACCATTATACAGATGGAGTTATGAATGGAAACCAGACTTTTACCAAACTTGTATGCCAGCTCTGATAAACAGCATTTTAAATGATACATCACAGAGCCCAAGTGCCTTTCTTTCTGGGACTGTAATGGACCAGCACCTTCTGGTACAAACCATCACCTGGCCTAAACTTATTTTCAGTGTATTAATGTAAGTATATTCCTCTCTTTGCTAAAAAATTACAATAAAGTTTTTACTTATTTCTCATTTTAAAAGATTAATTAGTAATTTCCAAATTTTTCAGATATCCATAACTGCAGATGTTTTTAGGTATTGTTTAGTCCATTTTTTGTTGATTTTATGTACTAAAGTACCATTTCAGACATGTAACAGGAATCCTCCATTTTTCTGCAAAGCACACCCAAAATGCATCACAGAGAATGAAAATAGAGAATGAAAGTTAAATCTGTAATTTGTTACATTTCAAAGGGAGGAAAAGCCAGAGTAAGTATGGAGATGGCAGCAGCAAAAAGTGACTTAGTCTAGTAATCTGTAATTGGATTCTCTTTAAGGAACTGACTCATAAATAAAACAAAGATAACCAATATCCCAACATCTTTTCTAACAAATTTGTACAGAGTCAACTATCTCCTGAGGATGCACCAGTGGACTGGCCCCAGTGAGACAAATATGCAGTGAAGACCCCTCCTGACAAATTCACCTGACTTTGCCTGGAAAAGGCATCTGCAGAGCAGCTCCTGTACTTCACATCATAAGAGCTGACTGTGTGTGGTGCCTCTTCTTTTGCGTGAGTGTTGCTGGCTGTGCTGATGAAGGGACTCTCACTGTGGGGGAGCTGGATTGAGGTTGATCTTCTTGCAGGCAGTTTTGAAGAGCTCTGAGCTCTCCAAGCAGCCAATCTGGAGCCACGCACCCTTTCTGGTGCCATCCCTTCATGGGGCGCTGGCTTTCACCATGCCTTCTGGGCACAGCTCCAAGACCTGCCATGAGCAAATAGAATATGGTTAGACAGAAGAAAAAAAATATATCAAAAGCTATCAAACAGAAAGATGTCACTGGAAGTTCCTGAGGCACAGGTCAGTGGAAGATGAGAAGACTGCACTGGGCACATATGGCTTTTTAGTTCCTGTCCTCTGCCCATGTTCCAGATTAGAGGGACCAACATTGCTGTTCATGTGCATTCCCCCAACTCCTGGACTCAGGTTCCTGAAACTGCACTCTCTAGCTGGAAACACGGGACAACAAAAATCCCAAGTCCTGCCAAGAGCAGTGACAGACATTTAAAAGTAAATGCCAGCAACAAAGCAGCACGGCGGGTGGACAGGTTCATGCTGTTCCTGTGCTAGGTCAGACAGGGGATGAGCCAAACACTGCCCCAGTATGTACCTCTAATGTGGTCATTAATATTTGCTATAAAAAGTACTGATGACTTCCACTTGTCCCCACGTGGACAAGACTAGATGCCATATTCCACAGAGCAACTTGCAGAGTTATTATTCTAGTCATGATTAAAAAGATTCCATTGACTGTCTTCCATACTAGTGCAAATACATGACATCTAGCATTATATGTCTGAATATTATTATATTATACAATAAAATAGCAGATGTGGGTGGAATACCCTGGCAGCTTCTAGGCTGAAGTCAGTTTCATTATATTTGCAAAAGGCAAATAGAGATACATCAGTGTACTTTATAATAATGTCATATTCCTGACAGTACAGTATAAGTTGATTTGGTGTTTCCATTAGAAATCTCATTTTCAGAGGCTTATGACTCATCCATCTGAGGTTTTCAGGATGAGATTTACCATACAGACCTCAGTCTACCTGTAATTTCTCCCCTAAAAAATTGGTCAGTGTTGGTTGTCTGCACATTTTAATTCCCAATAGCTCAAACAAACTGTCGTCTTCATGCCCTTTCATTTTTTTTAGCATTATCAAGTATTTGTGTTCTTCTGTACGAATATAAAAGCAATTAAGATATTTAAGTTAAAACATCATTGCTTCCACACGTATGACGTTCCGTGTATTTAACCAGACTGTCACAAGCCTACTTGGAAAAAACTGTAAAAATTCTTGAAGAATGAAACAAGCACCTATAACAATTTTGTCAGTGATTTTGCAAAGCACTAGCTGAAAATGTATGTTTAATATATAAATATATTGAGTATTCCATCTAATGTTTAAGAAATGCCACCATATTTCACCCCAGGGATGCTGTCACACATGCAGATGCATGCAGTTGACATTCAGTCATTCTCTGTAGCATCATCAAGTGGTTCTTATCTTTTACGCTACCACAAGCACCATGCCACTGAAGGTCTGAATGAGTATCCTTGCAATTTTTAAGCCTGTACAAGCAAATCCACTGAAGATTTATACAGGTTTTGTATTCACTATAAAACATCATTTATCGAACTCTAGTAGCAGATCGCATTTTCCAAGTTATATATGTTTGTAAGCTCGAACCTTAACAAATCATGGTACTAATAGCTTCCCAAGGTTGTCATGAAAAACTTAGAACTGATTATTCTTTTTTAAATGCCTTCAGGTTTTATCTGAGCTATACAGAAAAGCTGTTAGGAATGTTAAAAAAATAATTTCAGCTATTACATATATCAGGAATATAGGCCTATTTCCAAAATATGACTTAGACATAAAATGCTGGCTATTGCAACATATATATTTCCAGCATCCAGCACCCAGAGTGGAAATCAGAATCCCAGCCACTGGAGAATGGGTCATACCTGGATCACAACTTGTCAAGCAAACAGACAGAAACCTGCATAACATGAGAATATTCTCTAAGGAAAACTTGAAAGGCAACCAGTAGAGGAATTTTGAAAACTTAGATTCCATCTTTTTTTAGACTTAAAAATCATCTGGAAATATCTGCTTTGGCTGTTCACAAGGTTATAACCTTAACAGAGGAAGGATACTTATTACAGTCCACTACACATAGCACTTATCAGACAAAAGACAGATGCTTCATTTTTTCAAAGTAGAATTTTTCATCTTCCATACGAATGTCTTATTTACAGTCCATAATATGTATGAAGAGTTGAAACTCTTCCAATTTTCTAGAAATTATTTATTAATTCATAATTTTGCTTGGCTGCAAGATTTTAACACTAAGAAATGAAGTGTTTCACCACGATTGTGTTCTACTTTGGTATCACCATCACTCCTTCACAGAAAATGTCTCCGAACATTCTGTTTAACCTGCCTTTATACCAAATTACTAGATCTGTGGATGAGGGGATAGCAGTAGATTTCTACTGCTACCTTCATTTCAACAAAGCTTTTGAGAAAACATCCCAAAGCATCTTTGCATGGACGTGATGGTCTACATTGTTGGACTACTCAACAGTTAAAAAAACTAATTTATTATCAGACACAAGGTAACACAAAAATGTTTTCTATAGCTATCTATATTATTCTGTAACTGGGCCAAAATTATTATTTTTGACTCCACCCAGAAATCAATTAAGGAACACTGAAAAGATAAATAATGTGTGTTCATTTTAACATAGAAAGAATAAATGCATAAACTATACATATTCACATGGTGTAAGGTTCTTTTTAACTATGTAGAAAGTAAAGTGGTGTAGGAGGGAAGAAACAATAGTGAAAACAGTATCCTTCCAACATGTCATCTATTCTCTGCGCAGCTGGAGAACAAGCTGCTCTCCATAACATAACACACATCTCTTCAAAACAAGGTGTTTAAGCATGCTACCCATGCCTTCTTATCACAAGGGTATTACCAGTTTCACTTATTTGATTTAACATCAGACAGCAGGTAAACGAGGTAAGATAAAAATAGAAAAAGCTCTTCATTTTAGTATAACCACTCTGTCACAGATTGCCCTATAATCCAGTAGTGATGGTTATAACATCTTTAACTAATAACAAAATGTAAACAATACAATGCAGAGCCATTTGCTCTCTTGATAAGATTTTGCAGGTAGGAGTCCGCCTAGTAATTAATTAGCAAAATGCTTGAAGTACAAAGGAAGAAACAAAAAGGAAACCACAACTTCAAGAGGATCGTCTGGTTCAAGCTAGCAGTACCTACATCAGTGTGCCTTAAAGAACAGTGAGCCAGTTAATGTTTTATCATCTTCAGTTTACTTTGCTGTAACTGTCTATCCTATGCTAATAGAAGCATATAGAAATATAACAAAGCAGAATGACTGTTCTCATTGCCCCAGTTTCCCAGGTTTTCTGTTGTATATGCTCTGCTATAGATAAAACATAAAACTTTACCCCAGTCTGAAGGGGATGGTTTCAGGCGCCATCAGGTTGAAGAGGGCTGCCTGTGTCTGCGCACCACTGTACCACACTGCTGAGTTACCACATGATACTTCCCATTCATTTCATTTCTAAAATGAGTGGGAAGTATCATGTCTTCTCCTGCAACATGTTCTCATAGTTAAAAAAAGAAAAAAAGGAAAATGCTGCCAGTAATATATTTGCTTAATTCCTGCAAGCGTTGAGCTAGGCTGTTTATAAAATCAAGGAATGTAAAAGGAAATTATGAAGCTGTTCTTAACTGTTCTCCAAAGCACTTTTTAGTATGTCATTTCTTTTCAGACGGTACTGTTGACCATAGTAGCAAAATCATATATTTGCAAATAATATAGTACATTACAGATTTTTATTGAATAACCTGTCTTCAAATTTGTAAGTAGAATGGTGACAAAATAGTGCATGTTTAGTGGCAGCAAAATGACTTAAAACATTGATAAAAGTGTGGAAAGCTAGTGGCAGAGAGTGCAATAAAACATTTTATATTCGTTCTTTCGCTTATTAATCTTGAGGATTTATTGAAGGCCTTAGAAATCTTAACCTAGAAAAATAATATGGAAGCAGCGGCTGGTGCTTTTCCTAGTCAGAGATTAATGGAAGTCTGCACTTGGACTTTTTAACTCTGCTCTTTCTTGAGAAACTGAGAAAGCCTTACAGGTTAAACACACACACACACACAAATTATGATCCTACCTTTCCACAACATCAGAAAACAAAAATAGGCAAATGGTTCAATAGTACAAGGCTACAATATAATTGATCCTAAAAATTCATATATGGAACTAGAATCTGAAAAAAATCTGACTGGTATGAAGCTATTTCTACAGCCCATTGGTCAGGTCTTAATAATTTAGATACACTTAAAAATAATTAGGTCCAGCTGGTTTTCTTATCAAAATGCACTTGTGAGAAATGCTTTTGTTTCCTTTGCATTTGAAATTAAAATGCTATAGAGTTACCTCAGTGTCATTTAACTGAGATGGATTTTATTTATGTATGTATTTGGTTGTAAGAGAATTCAGATTTACTGTTTTGTTCCTTCTCCGTTTTCACATGTGAAAACAATAGAAGATTTCTACATTAGTCAGTGTGTAAAGAAAAACATATTTTAGTGAGCTTGATGTCTTCATAAATATAGTATTGGTCTTGTCACCCTCTCTATGTTATGTAAAGTATGTCAAAATTAAAGAGATTTTTTTTTTTTTTTTTTGCAAAAATGGAAGAATACAATTTTCTATCAGATTTAACATGTTAGCAGTGGCAGTGAAATGTTAGCTACTGAAATAAAAATGGGAACGTTCACATTTGACAAGGACTCCTTCCCATCTTAGTCCTATGTCCTTAAACACAGTTTCATTGGGAGAAAATGAAGATTACAACCCTTACTTCCTACATAATGAATTCTTGCAGAAGTATGTTATGCACCGCATGACTTTTGGGTAATAAAGACAGATATAATAACATGGTTTTAACCCAGCAAAGAAGAGAGCCTTTCTTTCTCTACAAAGATACAGATGGACTACAATGGCACCAAGTACGGTACAAAAATTCCAAGTAACATCTTTTCATCTCCTATATTTTTCTTTCCAATAACTGCACCAACAAATGATAAGTAATTTAGGATGGTTTTGTTATATCTCATTACAAATAAATTCTCTCTAAATTTGAATCACTGCTATATCACTATGTTAAAATAAGGTTTCAAAAGATCAAAAGGCAAAACACATAATAAAATCTATAACAAAAACTAACTTTTGTCCACATCCATGTTTGCAACATAGGCTTAAAATTTGCATGCCACTTCATATAGTGAAACCTAGGAAAAGAGAGGAATCAGATGGAAAATCTTTCTATGGACTCCTGAACTGCAATTTTAAACCTCAGTTACTCCACAGCATTCCATATGAAAAATGCTAGTTAGCATAGAACGACAGGGATAAAATTCCACAGCTCATCTTTCAGTAATTATTTTAAGATCATTTATCAAGAATAGAACAAGTAATTAGTTCTTAAAATGAATAACAAAAACTTTCTCAGGCCCAGATTCATGATTTCCAGTATGAACACTCACTTTAAAAAAAACAGTACTCAAAACTGCTACAAAATGAAAATCACAGTAAAGACTTAAGACATCAAATCGAATACAGATAAATTACCTTGTTATTGAGAATTTGCATTTAAATAGTCAAAATGAAGTGGCCAATGGATCACAAAAATAATAAAACCCTCACATGATATGAATACCAAAACAATGAAAATAAATGAAAACCATCAATCTAAAAGACTAAACAACTGACCCCATTTAGTGATCAAAACTTTTAAGCACACATTTACAATAGTGGACTTAAATGTATCTTGAATCACATTACTTCTCTGAACTTAGAAACCAAAACAACCCTTGCAAAG
>JBCJKH010028377.1:0-14696 GCA_039877255.1 Loriculus beryllinus | reverse complement strand
GAGTTATTCTGTATCTGGATTACTTCATTCTTTAACCACATGAAAGGCAAGGAAATATATATATATATACACATATACACACACATTGAAGATATACATGATCTATATTAGTTCTTTCTCAGCACTACCACTTAATGTTTATGCTGTGAGTCATTTTTTTTCAGCACTAGGTATCACTTGCAAGTTACATCTGTACTGCAGGCTCCGCTTGCTAAGTTAAAATCTTGTGAAGTTGCCTCATTATACTTTACCTTATCACACATCCCATCTGTCAGACACTAGAAGGCAGCCCCTGATAAATTTGTCTCAGAAAGAAAATTTTCTGTTTTCAAGAAAGATTGGGATCCCCAGACTTCAAATATTCTCCAAAGTGCATGGCAGAAAGGAAGATGAAAAGCTATGAGGGCTCCAAGTGAGGGCTTTTCCTCATGAAGGAACAAGGAAGAGCAGAACTACCTATTAACCTTTCTTAACCAGCTGCTTCTACACTGTGCACTCCTATCCTACTTTATCTGGATATTAAGAACCATCTTCTCTCAACCTGATGAAACAATACTTTGTCTAAGAAGGAAATCTGCACCACAGAACTAAGTTCTTCCATTAAAGAATATCAAAACACATGAAGTAAATTAAAAACATTACTTCTACTGACTGTTTATACCCAGTAAGAAGGTTGTACCAACAGCACACACTTGCATTAATATTGAGTTTTCCACATGAGGCACCTTCCAAACTTATTCTGGTTTAGGAGATTGAGTAAGATTGTAGCCTATGACTTCAGATTTGTGCATTCCCTGGAGGTACATAAACAATATTAGAGAGAATACAATTTCCATCTAAGAAGGCTATGTGCAGCCATTGCTAAATACTGATGTTTGGACATTCACACACAGTCTAAATTAACCTGATAATGTTACTACACTGGCTTTACAACTTATGTTTTATAAATATGGTTTTGTGCTTACTGTGTCTTCACAGAAATTCTGAAAACAATTTCTATACTGTATAATACTTGATTCATTCTATTAAGGAACATTGATATAAATTATATTATTTTAGCTCTTTGATCATTCACAATTCTTTGCAGAGTGATTAAAGATCATACGGATAAATAATGATCAGTCATTCATTCTAGAAAAAAAACCAACTCCTGTTTCCTAGGCACATTAAGCTTAAACTCAGTAACTAGGTTTCACTGCTGATGACTCAGTAACTAGGTTTTTCTGGCTGATTTTCAGCACCCACATTTCAAAAGCTCTTTCAGATGACACCCAAGGAAAACCTTGGACTCTGACATGTTTCCACTAAACAGTAACAGGGCATTTGAGACAAATAGTTGGACCTGTTATAATAACAGAAAGTGTTGCTGGATCCAGATAGGAGAGTAGCTGCCATCTCCTCAATGCTCCTCTCTGTACATCTACATTTCCTCTGAGTCAGCATGATCACTTCAAGGGTAGTCTATGAACATCTATTTCCTCCTCACCTATAACAAAACCCATCTTTTTTCTCTAGGCTCTGCTCTGAAGCTGAAATAGATCAAGTTGTGTAATACCAACAGAATAGCTGTATTTCTATGTGCAAACAGATTCACAATGACCATTTATCCAGCAGTTACTTGGCAGTAACTGGCACTCTGTGAAATGAAAGCATAACTGAAGGAAAGACTTTTTTTTTCCTAGCTGTTTTTTGTATTTTCATAAGACATCTTTGCTTAATGACTGAAAATAATTTCAAATCTTTAATAATGGTTAATATATTAAAGTGATAACATGAGATGAATCCTACTTACGCAGTAATATATTACACATTAATGGATTTGTCATCCCCATTCTTCTACTTGAAGACCATGTTTTTGAGCGTTACCAACCCGAGATGCTTCAGAAAAGACATGTCAAACTTCTCTGTAAGGAAATAGTAAATAACTTGCCCTTCTTCCTGCCTCACCAAAATGGTTTGAGATTTACGCTTTAAGATACACATACAGGCAACAACAAGTGCATATACTTCTGGCTTGTGGATCAAAGTGTCCAGATACATAGCAGACTGAGAGTCTCGTTGGCCTGACTCTGTTTCCAGGCAATTTCAGCTCATCTCCCCAGGTTATCTGACAACATTAATAATTTACCCACATTAACAATTTTTCATTGGTAATCCCTAAATAAGAGATACTTTCCATTCGTTGGCTGCCTTTATCTTATTAAGCTTTCCCCAGACTAAGAAACAAAAGAATTCCTCAGTTCTCCCAGTTTAACATAAAATCCAAATAGTACGTTGAACAAGAGACTCAGGGTCTACTCTTCCTCTCTCTTATGCCTCAGAAAAATGATTACCAATTTAATTCCTGTGATGGAGCCAAAGGTGACAAGAAATAGATGGTAACAAGGGAATATTAGTTGTTAATGTAGCTTTCTGTCAGGGAATGTACACCCTAAATTGTTCAAAGCAGAATGATTCAAAATTCACTCTGCTACCTTCAACTGTCTGTAAAATTCAGAAAGAGAAAGCATTCAAACAGACCAAACACTGAAACTGAGGCCATAACTATAATGAAACATTCAATGATAGTTTAAGACTACTGTAAACAAAAACAATGAAGCAATGAAATGAAACACTGAAGCTGAAACGACACTTACTGGGTCAAAAAACAATATGCAACTTTGCATTCTTAATTTCAAGACAAACCTAGGAAAGCAGTAAGAAAAAGGAAGCTTTACTAATTTTTTCTTTAATACACTGTGATTGAACGTTGGCCTTCCTATTCTTCAAGGGCAATTTCATCTTACTGGTCCAGAGAGAAAGATTACCAAATTTCCACAAGGTTTGTGGGCCTATACTGACAGAATTGGATTTCTGCTCTTTTCTATTACCCAAACTTACTCTTTTTATATTATTTCTTCCTTCTTCTCTGCCTTCTTTTTTAAGACAATCAGGTTTAGCCAGCAAAGAATGATTCTTTGCATTGCTGATGTGAATCTGTCACTGAAGCTAAAAATCAACACCTGAAGCACCTTGATGCTCCTGTGAGTTTGCCAGATCTTTGACTGTCTTGTAACAGTACCTCCTATGCTTCTGTTTCAGTATCGTATCACGCTATCAGCATGAGTCTGGACACAGAAACTGCATACCCTCCAGGTCACCCCTCAGTCTTCCTACCCACATGCAAACCCTTTGGTTCGCTACATTTTCAAGAAAGCAAATCTGGACTTGAACAACAGCAGCAGTAACATCATCTCTAGCACATCAGCTGTCTCAGCGCCGCCACTTTTACCTCTGCATGACAGTGAACACCATCTGCAATCAGGACTGCTATTACAATGGAAATACCACTTAAAGCTCTACAGTTCAGAGGCTTTGTTTCTGTTTCTCTTTCCTCCTCCTCCAATGCTAACAAAAGGTGTGGTTGGTGACCTCAGCCAACAGCAAACACCCATCCAGCTTCTTTCTCACTTGCACCTCCTGTGGGAGGGGGAGAAAACAGAAGGCAGGCAAGAAAGTTCACAAAACAGGAAAATGACAATTTAATTCAGAAAACAAAAACTGTGTATGCAAGCAAAGCAAAGCAGAGAAATTAATGTGATGCTTCCTAGTGCCAGGCAGATGTTTACCACATCCAGGATAGCACAGCCTCAGCGCATGCAATGGTTACGTGGGAAGACAAACACCATAATCACATACATCCTCTCTCTTCCTTTCCTTGATACTTTACTACTGAGCAAATCATCATATGGTATTGAATATCCCTTCAGTCAATTTGCACCGGCTGTCCCAGCTATGTCCCCACTCAACCTATTGCTCACCCCCAGCCTACTCTATGGGTGTAGGGAACAGGGAGAGAACACCTTGTTGACACTGTGCAAGTAGTGTTTAACAGCCAAAACACTGCTGTGTTATCACACTATTTTAGCCACAAATGCAAATCACAGAACCATACAGGCTGCTCTGAAAAAAGTTAACTCCATCTCAGTCAGACCTACTAGGAAAGGTTAATAATTTGTTTAAGTCTGTTATCTTGCTGTGGAAATTAGAAGGTAGAGACTAAAAACTCTGAATCGTCCTTAAAACCTTGATGTTCTCCAGTGTCAGAATAAGGCAAACATCTTTGATTCTCTGGTGTTCCTTATTCTGTCAAAACAAACCCCACTACTTTCACACTACAGATCTTTTGTGCATAGGGCTTTCTATATTATAGGAAGTGGGAAGAAGGCAGCCATTGGGACTATTATTCTATCACCTGTTTACAAAGAAATCACAGACATCCTTATAGATACCAGCAACAGCTTCCCCAGCAAATCCCCAAGATAGTAGAAAAACTAATCACCTTCTCAGACTCTTGAAAAAAGTAAACAGGGAAGCAAGTTTTCTAACCTTAAATGTCCTGACACAGAAGTTTGGTAAGCTAATGCCACAAATTCCTTCAAAACTCCTAAGTTTGGGAACTAGGTTGGTTTAACTGTTTAACAAGAAGTTCTGTCTTAAATTTAAGCAGGGAAATTCCAGGACAAAGTGAGGAAAACCACTTCTCTAGTCATGAAAGCTGTTTACCATCTGACTATGCTCATTGACAAAATTCTTTATTCTGCTGTTGCACTGTTTTCTGCTTCTGCCTTGAGGAGCTGACATGATCTTGATGAAGAATCAAGATGCTGGAAAAGAATTCTGCAGTCTGAATTCCACAGCAGCGTTATAAGTGTTTGTCACCAGTAATAATCTTGATATCCATTAGCTTTTCTCTATTTTTTCCCCCCTCTCTTTTTCTCCTGAGACTCAGCTAACAAAAGGGATGGAACTCTATTAATAGGAACAAAAGACCCCTCGAAAAGAACTTTTGTAGCTTTTAACACCACTTTTTTAAGAAATAGAGTTGATTTAAGAAAAAAAAAAAAAAGAAGGCAAAAAACTACATTAACAACCTCACTTTGACATAATCAACTCCACTGATTCATGATAGAATTTTCATATGGAGCCTTGGACTCTGTTAAAAGAATAGGAATCACTTCTGTTCTTAAACAAGACCACACATAAGTTCAGCTGCACCGAGGTCTAAAAATCTTTGAAACTGCACAGTAAAGAATCCATTAGGGGTAATTATTTCATTAGCTTGAATATACAGTATTTGTACATGCCTCTATTTATCCTGAGATTACCAGTAAGCCTACATTTTTTCTTTCAAAACATCAATAACATCTGCCTGCGTTTTCACACCTTTGTCTCCACTTCTGCAATCAAATGAATGGTCCATAATTCAGGATAGAACTGGTGATGAAGGAAAACCAGGAAAGCCTCCAAGGAAAGCACGGGACTACAGCTGGGCTACTACAGATCCCTCAGAACAGAGTTTTCAAACTGTCCTCAGCCCTTCTGACCACAGGTCACACTCTTCTTTCAAGACTGACAGCTATTTCATTGCTCAGTGTTATACTGCCATCACATCACTTTCCGTAGTACTGTTTTTGCAATGGGACAAAAGGTTTTTCCACATTGCACTGCTTTGTGTCTGGCTGACTTGGTTGATTTGGTATCCAGCATTAGTGTTTTCATCTGCTTTTCCTGCTGCTGTTCTTTGGTAGCATGTTTTGGCTGTGTCTTTAGAACAAAAAGAGCACCCTAACAGGAAGAGCTTCGGTAGGACTACCAAGCCCATACCGCATCTAAAAGGGGATGCATTTTAGAGAGATGTGCAAAGCTTATGAAAGCAGCTTTTCTCCTGTCCTGTTTCTGGCTTCAGCCATCTTTCTGCCAGTTTCCTGCTTATGCTCACCCTCAGGGCAGTTCACCCGATAGCTTCTTCGGTCCCTCAGTTGCGTCATGGATTGAAGCACGCTTCACAATGTACACACTAGATTGAAATTAACCTCATTATAAGCATTGAAACTTGTAATTCCCCAGAAAATTTCTGTAGACTGAACTAGAACCTGATTTATTGTCATATTTCTTAATGAAAGTTGAGTATTTTTAGTATTAGTTCACATTATATTTGAAGAATAAAATAACCCTTAGGTATTTTCCATTTGCATCAGTTAACAGCTAATAAATGATCAACTGTTGCAATATTTTTCTCTGATATTTCAATTTCTAAAAGTACTAGATTTTTATTACCTTAAAACTGCAGGACTGAGCCATGTATTTTCTTACCATGTGCTAAGATCCATCATTTGCAGTCTTGTCAGTATCTTTATCTTCCTTTGTTCCTGCACTTACTTGGGTTTATATAAAGATACTTCTGTTATTTATATATTGAATGTTTTCTTATGCTTTCAACACTATTAAAATACTCAAGT
Source organism: Loriculus beryllinus (assembly GCA_039877255.1). Lineage (NCBI taxonomy): Eukaryota > Metazoa > Chordata > Aves > Psittaciformes > Psittacidae > Loriculus > Loriculus beryllinus. Next base: position 8,415 of record JBCJKH010028377.1, on the reverse strand, counting down.
AATGTAAAACATCTGACCTTTAGAGCTGAGACAATAAGAACAGGTTACAGTTTATTATGAAAATATTGCTTTTATGAAATATTCAGTAAACTGGAAATGCCAAAGTAAGGAAGCATTATCTTATATTTGAAATGTGCTTTAGATTTATTTATACAGTTTCTCTTACTTTAAATCAGATTTTTTTCCAATTAATCATGCAATTAAATGTTTTTAGCCATAAAATCTTGCTTTTAATTACAGCAGTTTCATATAGTTTCACACCAGCTCATAGATTTTTGGAAAATATGTCTTGACATCCATACTTCACTGTGCATGAAATTCTCTTCCTCTTCAGAAATCATCTCGACTTCAATCTGGTTCCTACCCCTCCACTAGCCCACTAACTCATTGCAAGCATCACTTATACGAATTAAACATTTGTATTACAAGATTTCTAAGATATTATTCCTATTGCATGATGGTGTGCATGAAGGGTGATCCTTAAGTGTGAAATCCCAAGCAATAAACTTTATTAAATCAAATGATATAGAGGTTAAGGTAATTTGGAATTTTAAAGCATTTTAAAAAAGTTTAGTGCTAGAATTTGCATTATTGATCAGGCAGCATAGTTGCCATTTTTACAACTTCAGTATTTTAGGATTTAGTATACTCTGAATTATCTTTTGGGGTCAGATAAAACCAACAAGTTTTGAATCTTAGACAAGAAGCCTTCAATGGAAAAACTCTTGAATATCCATTTATTCGAGCACAACAAAGTCCTCGGGGGGAAAAGAAATCAACTCAAAACTCAACAGTTTGACTTTCATGACTTCTTCAGTTAGAAAACTATTCACATGGCACTGCTGCCACATATAAAGTTCAATATGGAAATTAAAAGTCTTAAGAGGGAGAGAAATAAGGAATTCTTTTTGCTAGGAAAAGAATCTTATGTTCTCCTACAGAAGAGTTAAATGTTCATTTATTTACCACTCTCCACAACTGCCACTTCAGGAAGCCTGTGATGCTTTAAAGGATGCCATGTTGGAGCTAATCGATCTTAACTTATTTCCTTCTACAGCAATAAAACCCCAAATGCCTAAAAAGCCCACAGGATAAGTACAGACAGTTTACAATTAGGATCTGATGGTTTCTCAGACTTTCTCAGGATACTGGAAATGTTTCTTTCCTCAAGAAAAGCTATAGAATTTAGGAACTAAAAAAGAAGAAAAAATCAACACCCACAGGAAAACATGAAAACTGAAACAGTCTTCCAAATCTCACAAGAGTCTTTGAGCTTCAATTACTTCTTTACAATTAAAAATCCCTTACAACTCAGAAACACTCTCAACCAGCTTGTTGAGGAGAACTGAAAAGTTTGACCAGTATAAAAACCTTTAGCAAAGGTATTTCCAGGTTTGATTGTGCCTTGAATTCCCAAATTTTGTCACAGAAACTCACCTGATATTAATCTTTGCAAACAAACAACAGAAATAAGAAGGACCTCTTCATTCAGACAAAAAAAAAAAGTCTTTTGATATAGGCTTACCTAAACTTGCTTTAACTTCTGATGTTAAAAGATTCCAGACACATACAAATATTACTGATGCATAAATTTAATCCAATAAAGCAAATCATTGTCTGAGCTGTTTCATCTAACTCGTGACACACTTCAATTGTCATATACGCTAAAATTGATTGAAATCCTGACTGTACTTGCCTTCAGAGAGACAGAAATCCAAAGTCTTTCAACGCAGAAAAAACAAATGTTGGGTGGTTTTTTTTCCTAGTAAGTACAGATTTGATATTAGCAGTGGATTTCTAATCAACATAATATGATATAATCTCATTTCTTACTCTAAAGCAGAAAAATATGCAATCTCTGGCAACTTCTTCTGAGGGCAAGTACAATTCATAATGAAAATTAATTTCGTATTTCTATTTCCTATCTCCTACAAATAACAAATACTTGTAACACAAGGACAGATGTTTTTAATATATTCTGTTATCAGATTAGAAATACAGTCAAAATGGATGGAACAAAATCCACAAAAAAGGACACAATACATATTGCTACGATCCTATTAGCATAACAAAAATGTGTAAATTATGTCGTGCTGAAAAAACTGAGACTACTCCTTAAACAGAATCCAGACAGAAGATATTTGAGAATGCTATGAAACCTAATCTTCACATTCCGTTACTAAAACAAGAAATCACTTAGTTGTAAACAGTTGCTCTGAATCAAGACTCATTGGAGAATACTAAGTAGGAAAGTAAGGTGTATCTTTAGAAACTGTCTATCTTAAAAATACATGTTATAACTTACTTTTGTTTTCTAAGTATGAAATCAGAGCTCTGAGATTCTTCATAAGACCATTTGCCATTATAAACAAGCAAATAAAAAAAAACCAACCCATGTTTTAAAATGACATGATTGATGGGACGGAACAAATATATTTTATTACATAAATAATACTGGACTTCCTAATACTATGACCGATAAGAACTGTGAAGATTTGGCAACTGGTTTGGAAGGCAGACAAAGAAAACCCTCATAACAGCCACAAAGTTACACTCACTATAAAGTAATACAACTTCATACACTATATTAAAATTCATTTTCTAGGGAAGTATCATCTTAATATTACAATTCAATGAGATTTTTTTTCCCCCCATCAGATTCCATTAGTATGTGGAAATGCATGTATTTCCAAGGCAAAAGTTAATTCAGACAAAACTGGAGACAATCCACTGTAAACCATAAATTAATATGGAAGTTGGGTCAGATTCTGGTCTTGAGAATTTTTTTTTCATTTTCAAAGGCTTCTTAAGAGAAACAGTCAGCACATGAAATTTCTTCTAAATAAAACCTTAAGCACCTTCTTTTAATTACTAGGCTCACTTTTTATAGAGGTGAGACATGAGCACCTCAGAAACAATCTCTCTCACCCTAAAACCAAACACGTAAGAAGTTAGAGCACTCGCTAGGGAAGAATCTGTTTCTTATGATATTATCTAGATAAAGTACATAATCAGATATTCAGACTCACAATTTCACAGCAGCTAAAGTTAGTAAAGACTAAATTCACACTGACTCATAACAAGTACACTATATCATCAGTATGCTTAAAATATAAAAATCTCTAATGTTTTAGTTACATTACTCCTTCTATTGTGAATAGGAAGAGATCAGAGAGGGAAAATATTTATTACAAGGCTGTATTTATGAAACAAACACATGCCCCAGCAGCCTTTGTTTTGCGAAGTTCATCAAGCTTTTATGAATCAATCTACCATTCCATCTCAAGTGTCTGTTCTGGCCTGAATTACATACTGATGACATGAACTCTGGTTGTCTCCTGGGCCTCTATTTGCACAACTTTACTGGGAGAAACCTTCTCACACAGATGAGAGTGATTGTGATTTTTTTACAGCACATCAGACTCTTCTACTTCTTTTGTGAATATCTAGATCTTTCTCCTTAGTTACTATCAACCAAAAGATATGAACATTTGTATAACTTACAGTGGACTGCTGGTCCCTGGAGTACGGATTTTAAGCTTTATTTCCTAAGTAAATGAGACATATATGATCACAACCGAGTTTCTGCATCTTCATCCTTCTCTCTCAAAATTACTCTTAAAAGCAGTGTCCAAGCTCAATCAAACAAGACACCAGTGAGACTGAGATTTCAGAGATAATCAGATCCTACATATTTTGTGAAAACAAGGGGACAAATAAAGATTCTACGTTAATTCCTTCCAAAGGCTGTAGAATGAATTCAGACTTTTGTGGATGTCAAAAAAATCTGAGCTAATCTTAAAGTTCTTTAGAGATCAGACAGTAACTTAATCCCTCATCAGAAATATACATCTGTCTGGTCTCATCTGTGTAATCTTTATCTCCAGTTAGTAGGGATGGGCTTTCACAGCTCTCCCTAAAGACTGAAGACTACTTACTTGTTAGCAACAGTGATAACACAGAACATTTCAGCAGAAATATTGAGATTAGATGCTTATTCTCCAATTTTTGTTTCATTTTCTATTCAAAGATGAGATGTAATTTAGGGAAGTTTCCAATTTACATTTGCCATGTTCAGGCTGTAGTGGTAAAGTGTAAAAGAAACACTGATGCTTTAAAAATGCCGAGGAACTGGTGGGACTAGCTACAGAGGACCACCTGCCTTTATAAATACAGCACTCTTCATTGTCTTTCATATGTTAAAAAACTTGCTTCCCAATACACGTAGACTATTCAAATACTTTCACTGCAGAAGAGTCAGAATCTGGACAATGCTTATTTTTTCTGTATTTGAAATAAAAGCATATTGAATAAGATAAAACTACTTTACTGCTTGGGCTAAATGAGATACAAAGAACCAAAGGAACCAAGAGAAAAATACTGGGGAGACAAACTGATACACAATACCTCTTTTTTTTTTTTTTTCTTTTTTTTTTCCCCAAACTATTTTATAGGCAATTAACTCATTTGTATAGAAAAACATTTTTAATCCTTAAAAACTGCATTTTAGTTACATCTGAATTACAATTGCATAGAAGCAAAGATTCAAGCAAATGGTTAATATTTAATTTAAAAACTTCACTATGAAATTAACAAATACAATTTAATTGCAATTTCTTGCATGATTAATAGGCTAGATTTTCATTCTTAATTCCATCATGCAGTCTGTTAAATATGGCATTTTTTGTTGAATTATTTTAATTTCCTGAGAGATCAAGCTGCTACTGCATGCAGATTGTGTTATCTAACACCTCATATTATTATTTCTAATTTGCATATCTATTTGATTAACGGTTTACTTTGATCAATCTTATGCACTAGGAAGACACAAGCTGATCATCTTTATGCCCTCAAGTAAAACTGCTTGGACTGAGGGAGCATGATGGTGTGATTCAGAATGCAGAAGTGCACTGATGTAAAGTTAAGTGTATTGTAAAATCTTAACTACTACTGAAAGCTACCCTGCTTTTAATTTTAATAGTAAAATAAAAGCCACAGACAGATAATCAACCACAGGGACATATATTTGCTAGATGTATTTCAGAGTGAGAAAGTACTATGGCGATTTAATTGTTAGCTTCATTTTCCATGGATATTTATGTTTAAAGGTGTTATGAGTCATATGCACTGCCTTCCCCCAAGATTCATTGTTACACATGCAAAAATTACTAGATGGTGAAGCCATTACTCTACATAAGTCTTGCTTCAGGGAAGGAATTTTTTGCAGGTCAACAAGATATTGGAATCAGCCATGAAAATATGCAAATCCCTAGGACCTTGAAGGTTTCTCAGAAGCCACAACTTGCAAGACCAAATGCTCAATCAAGCCCTAAATCTTGTTGTATCCTTGTCACACCTTGCCATGCAGGTCTTCTCTATCCCTTTTAAGAAGATGAACCAGAGCACTGTGCAGTTTTCAAAGGAAGGGGATACCATAGTTTTAGAAAGGAGCAGAATGTGGTTTAATTTCTGCTTGCTCCTTTTTGACAGTGTTTGCTTTTTGTAACACTTTACATTGAAATGCTGCTTTCTCAGAAAACATTTATTGTGATGTGGATAGCTTTATCTGCTGCAGTTGCATAATCCCATCCCCGAATAATAATGGCTCAGAACTCACCACTGCATATATAAAGTTAAAATATTTTCCTTCTATTGCTTTGAATTACATACTATTATTTTCATCAGCCATTTTATCACTCAGTCTGTTGTTGGTTGGTTTGGTTTTTTTCTGTCCCTTTAAAATTACTCACAGTCGGTCCTTTTCTTTATTAAACTCACATAATTTTGGTTTTAACAACAAACTATTTACTCTCACTTGTGTGGGCTTCTAAGGCTAGACACATTGACAGGACTGCTGCTATTGGTGTCATGTTCGTAAGTGGGAGCCCCGGCCAAGGTAGGGAACACGTCATGCTGGGCACTCCAGTTCTGCAGTTCAGTCTGAATTCATGAGACAGAGCAGTAGCGACACAGGTGCTGTTCAGAGAGGTGAGGCTGGGAATGCACACAAGAGCCAATTTCCAACCATTTCTAATAAAACCCAGTGGCATAGAACTAGCACCATTCAAACTGATTGTCTTTGAGATTCCCTAGTAAGAGGAAGAACTTGTAAATAGACGTAACAGCACTGAGTCATGCCTGTTGCTATACAAGGATCTACATGCATGCCTTGGATACTTCAGACAATTATAAGTTTATTTACAGTACAGCATTATGCACAGCTGTACTTAACCACCTCAGTTTGCTACCATAAAGATTACAAAGTGTAATCCCAAAATTCCCCCAAAACCACACATGCTGTGGTCCCATCTTCTCAAACAATTCTCGGTGTTTGTGAATGAGAGATGTAAAGTGACAGCTAATCAGGAAATTTCATTTGAATCTTCCAGGCAGAGATACGAGAGCTATACCTTCCACTCCAGGAGAAGTCTCTGCCATACAAGCCACTGGCACCTCATAGAAGAGTTGCAAATTGCTACAGAGGAACAAAAGGCATGTACCTAGGAAAGGTATGAAAACCATACTTTCAGAGGAGCTGCACTGTACTTTTCCTCCTGCTTTTACTGGTTGTTCAGCTGAAGCCCAACAGCTGTGCATGAAAATAAGGCAGCCTAAAACTTCAGAGATGTTATTTTTTATTAACCTAAATATATATGATATGAGTGAATATTTACCCTTTCTAGGTTCATTGTAAAGTACATACATTTTTTTGTTCATATTTTAAATGAAGTTATATGCATATAGCCTTTCTGGTTTTACTGTAGTGTATTTTAATTAAAATCAGTTTTTTGTTTAACAGAAACTTTGTCAGCTCTATGAAAAAATCATAAATCCATTTGCTTACCAAAAAGATTTTAAATATTTATCTTTATCTACAATATCCTTCAGTACCTCACCATTAAATGATTACTTAAGTGATTTAAGACTGAAAACCCATTTTCTAGCAAAATGTCAAACAATATGAACAGAGACTGGTAACAAACAGTGCTAATCCAGTCTTACACACTTCAATATAGTGGATACAGTCAAAACAATTCTCTTTTAATTTCACCTTTCATTTACTCAAAACTTTTCCTCATAAACTTACACAATTTCTATCATTACTGCCAGACACATAAAAGCAGCTGCTCCAGATCTTTTAGGCTAGGGCAATTTCTAAACTTCTTACAAACGCCTTAATTATATGCCCAGTGTCAAACTATTTGAGCTTGAACCCCACTCCATTAGCAATTTTCTACATGTATACCATGTACACATTCCTAATAAACAGCTGAAAGTGATACTTCATAAGCACAGAGAAAAACGGTAGGTGCACTGTAAACTTCTAGAGTGGTTAACTTCGACAAGTGTGGCCAGTAACTGAATTTCTACTCCCTTCAAAACCTAATTTTGAATTGTAAGACAGTTGATACTGTATGTTTATACTGTACATTTACTGAATGACAAAAGCCACACAAAACTACATGTCCTTAAGGCAGAAACTGTGCATGTGGCATCATGACCATCTCTTAATATTACTTCAGTATTTGATGCCAGTATACTCAAGGTATGCAAGCAGTGTGGGACCAATACACATTTTGTGAGCTAAATAAAACTTTTAATTTTTATCCAAAAAGCAAAAGCAAGGTAAAGACAGTCAATATTCTGTCAGACATTTGATAACCACATTGTACTCTGTGCTGTAGTCTCTCAAAATAGATAAAAATAAATGTGCCAGGGAGTTGCTGAATTGAGCTTTGACATCCGTGGTCCCTTCAGAAGGGCTGAAACTAGACAGTCAGGTTTCATAAAGCACAGAAAATAACTCATCCTAATAATTCAATTTAACTGACTGAATGAATCGACAGTTTTGTTATTTCTGTAAAAAGCTGGTCATGTTTCCTTTTTCATTTCTTCAACTTTAGATTAGTAAACCCAGAGTAATTTATAAACATTGCCACATTCCAGCTGCACCACTTCTTTCCAGTTACCATTTTCTTACACCCTGGTCCAGGACAAGTACATGCCAGCATAGTTTATGATGGAGTGAGAAAGACATGCAATAAGAGAAAAAAAATGCTACACATTTGCAATGAAAATGGAAGGTGCATGCTTTACTATACAGATAACATATACATATAGGACACACATTTTTACTTCTATGTTTTGCTTGATGCAGTTGTGAATTACGGTAATCTGCAATGAGCATTAGAAGGTTATGAATGCATAGAATGTTATGTCCTTTAGAATAAGCTTTGTAGCATTATTGTTCACAATATGCAACAGGGTTTTTTTTTTCTGTTGAAAGACAGAAAAAAAAAAAGGTATTTGGGAATTTAAAAACATTTACAGTGTCAGACAATTCAATAGAAAAGGGCTCTACTGTGTTATTACTTTTTTCTCCACTGGGGAGATGACACATGCATTGTATTTTTT
>JBCJKH010028376.1:15167-49839 GCA_039877255.1 Loriculus beryllinus | reverse complement strand
GTAACCTAGAGTACATCACACAGGAACTTGTCCAGGCGGGCCTTGAATATCTCCAACATAGGAGACTCCACAACCCTCCTGGGCAACCTGTTCCAGTGATAATAGAGCTGTTGTAGTTTTTGCTGTGAGAATGTAATATATTGACATAAATTTGTTTAGCAATTATATAATTTAATACATATTCAATTCTAAGGGATGTAAGAAACTATAAATATTATGTATCTTATTTTCAAGGTGATAAGTTTGAGTTATTTTTGATTCTCTCACCTTTTGACTCTATGTACAGTCATTATTTGTAAACAATATTTGAAGACCTAATCAAATTTCCATTTGTTTTGTAGTTACCTATGCAATGAAATTTGTCTCTTGCTTTACACAGGTAACAACAGTTTTTGTGGGTATGTCCCTACGTATTCCTTCATCTGCCATGCAAACAAAGTGACTGTACTAAAGCCCATCATCCATCTCCTTTCTCCTCTGACTCCACTGTGAAGAATAGCCTTTATGTTCTGCTGTTATACATGTTGCTGCAGTGCTTCTCCACCCAAGCTGTCTTTGAAGCCATCCCTGTTGCCACCTCTCCAGTTGCTGCTCACTAAATATTCAAATGCTGCTTCTCTTCTCTCTCCACAAGAGCAGGACAGCCTGATTTAGAAAATCTGGAAGCTGGGAGACTTTTCCTTCTCTCTGCTACAAGAAGAGGGAAGAAGCAGAGCTCTTGACAGGAGGAAGGGACCACATGAGATTTTACTGTATCAACATGCCCTCAGTAACACAGTGGTCAGATGTTAACAGAGTAGAAGAATCCAAGACAGACAAGCAACAATATGAGGTCATGAATGACACAGCTGCTACCCTTGGTTCTACACAGGGAAACCTGCCCAGATGTGCACACTGGACCTACTGTACTAACCCTGATAAAGATAATTCTAGCAGTGATCAAATAATATAAGTTCTACTGGATCAAATATAGGTATTGCTCTTTGGAAAGTACACTTTGCACCTCCTTCACACAACTGATTCTAACAAGAGGAAAAGGACTTACAGAAGTTCCCTTCTTTGCTAATATAAATAAAACTGCAAAAATTCTTCCTTCCTACTGCTTATGACAAAAATCAACTATCATGGATTTTTTAAGCAGCAGTTTTAAAAAAAGCCTTGTTGAATCTGTATTTGACAAGACTTCATGCCCATGTAAAAACTGAAAGTGTAGTTATACTCCAAAAGTCCAAAGAGTTGTACACCCAGATTCTTCTTTACTTCTGTCATGGTTTAAGCCCAGCACTGCAACAGCCACTAGGAAGGAGAAAAAAACCTGCCACAGCTGAACCCAGGACAACTTCCATCCTTCAATTCACAGTAAAGAACATGTTTTAATCATACTCAGCAGCTGTAGGCAATACTACAATCACGTTGATCTTGAACAGAGTAAGAAGATATTCATGGTAGTATGGAGGAAAAACATAGAAAGAATTAGAACTTCAGAGAGCCACAAAAGATATTAATAGAGATGAATTAGGAATTAGTCACTCACAACAAAAGCTAGCATATTAAAATCTCTACTTTTCTGGCATTTCCTTTCACATTTCAACACTGTAAGAGTAAGCCTGTGGGTTGCTCCTGATGCACTGAGTACAAAGCACTGTGAAAAAAATTAAATACAAAATCCAGCTACTATTCCAAAGTATTAAAGGTAACACAAGATTAAGGAAACAGATGTAGAAGCAACACTCTCATGAAGGCAAATCTCAGCTGACCCACACTGTACTCAAACTAATTTTAGTACAAATGAGATTAAGATTTTAGTAAAGCAAAGCAGACCTCAAATCACTTGTTTTTTAAGGTGCCAACCTCTTTTCATCACCCTTCCTCCCAGCCATTTCAAGCCACTAAAAATGAGACTAACAGGAAGTCAGTACAGTGTTACACTTCAAACCTATTGCACTTGCAATTAGGCACTGCATTTCCCTGCAGAATCCATGTTGTGTAAGAACAGCCCCTGAGTTAAAGACATCACAGGTTTTAGCTACCTTACTGACGTTTGAGCATTCTTTAAGGCAGAAATGGTGTTTATCTGGGGAAAAAAAGGAAGTGCCAGCATTATATACATAATGAGCTGCCTAAGTCATTGTTTTCCAGTCTGTGCATCCCAGATGCCAGTGGACTATGGTGGAGAGTATTTGCTAAGAAAGCAAACTCCACCACAAGTAGGCTGAAACTTGCTCTTTGACATTAAAGTGATCACCTCACATAAAAACATTATGAAGGATCTCAACAGGCTGAAGAAGCTTCAAAACTTGAGTCTATACCAGTTACTTAGAGGTGGTTTGGCATTTTCCTACCTCTACAAGGACAATGAGCATGGGGGGAGAGGGGAGGGAAGAGGAGTGAGTGGAAGAACATAAGACAGTATCTGTAAATCCACAAGAAAAGGCTTATAGGACAACTGCAGGTTTTTGGTTTCTGCTTTCACCTAAGAGCTACAAAAATAAGACTCAACTGGAATGATGAAATATTTTTCTTACAAGTAATAATACAAAGACTTTTTCTTAAAGCTTTGACATCCAAAGTAAGACATTTAATTACAGTGTAACTGAGCTAGAAATGAGCTTGGTCTGCTATAAATAAACAAAAATCAAGTTGCATTTGATGCAACAATCCTGATTCCAACAAGATACTGGAAAAACAAGATGCTGTTGGAAAAAATTACAAAGCAGAAACATATTAACAGGAAATTGATCTAATGAGTATATTTCGGTGATTTATGGCAGGCTAACTCACAGAATTAGGCACTTAATTCTAACAAGAAAACATTAGAAACACAGACAGACATAAGAATAAAATCAAACAGAGGATAAAAGTGATTAACTGAGGGACAAAAAAATCCTTCAAAGTGCGATTATGAAAATGTATCACACTGATGATAAATGTATATTAAGGTTCGTATCATGAAACTAAGCTAAAGACTGTTTTTTCCTTCCTTCCCCTCAGACAATTCTTATGGAAATTAAATTAGGGAGGGCCATTTAAGTGCCACAGCCATATGGTCCTACGTGTTAAGTCAGTAGGACTCTTTTTATGTCTTAGAAAATAGTACCTGTGATGTATTTTACAATAAGATACGAAATTATACAGAAAATATACTCATTTTCAATATACTAAAAATATTGAATAAGTTATTATTAAATACTAATACACAGATAAATGGTTTTCATGTTGTATGATATATTCACTATTGCAATACATTCACTGTTAAAGCAGAGTACATGAAGGCAATGACTTCATTAAGAAATCTTTCAGATGAGTGTAGTAAAAGTGATTCATTTTGATCAACTTTGTAAGTGGTTAAAGCCAAAGGTCTGTATTATTCATTAGACTTAATTGTATAAATGACCAAACCACCATGCAAAAATATTTTAAAGCATTCATAGTATTTCTCACAAGACTGATGTTAGAGTCTGATTTATAGCTGACAATGGAAGATTGCAGCTACTTTTCCATTTCTGAACTCTTGCAATTGGTAGGATACGCACATGGACATCAAAACTGAGGTATAAATGGGACTTCACAGACAAGAGCTACAACAGTTCTTGCTCTCAAGGAACGGTGAGATACTGTAAACCCTGCCAGGAGGCAGGAGATAACTGCCAGGAAAAAGGGAATCCCTGTCAGAGAGAGAGGATTTGAAGGCGGCCTGTTACTGGGAGCTGCCGATCTCCTCTGGAGTAGTAGTACTTCATTACCTCTGTCAGCACACCGCCTTCCTATGCAGTTGATAATAAGACAACAGAAGCAGTCTAAAACCGATGGAAATACCTATCTACTGAAACATATCTCTCACCAGTCACATTATCCACAAACATATGAACATATTTACAACATTCCTATCTGGAAACAAGTTTTATCAATATTTTACTGGGTTAGAACATTCCTACAATCCTGTCCAGAGAAGGATCAGATAAATTATTCTAAATACATGCCAGCCCATAAAAGTTGCTCTACAAAGAAAACCAATATCATTATGGGTCTACGCAAATAGATTAATTTACAAAAGATGATAGGATCAAAACTGTCCTACTAAAAGCTCTGATAAATTTACAAAGCTACAAATCCTAGCCCCACCACTAGAGCAGATTGGTTTAGGCAAAAGTTTTTCATTCAAATGCACACTTAACTGATCCCCTTCCAGCCATGATACACTACACAGTTAAAAACAGCACTCAACAGAATAAAACTTACTAAATGGTAGTTAAATAGAGCATTTCTACATGCCAAAAAAAAAAAATATATATATATATTCTAAAGATAATGAAAAGCCGATTTCCTCAGCTACATTTATTAACTGAGGTCTCCCGACCATGCTTCTCTGATGTATAAAATAAAAGCATTTCAGGATCAAGCAAAGCAGAAACACTCTGACAAAAAGGAGCCCAGGACTTATAAAAGGAGACAAACTTTCAAAAGTTAGCCAAGTCCTTCAGGTATTTTGTAACAGGCTAGATTAGATAGAAATTGGGAATTAGCAGACAAGGCTTGCTGCTGGGAGTGGGGTGGGAGGGTGGCAGCCATCAGCAGAACCTCTGTGTGCTAATGCAGTTTAGTATCAGGAGTGGTTTTGTTGTGGTCAGTCAAACAAAAAGAAATATATAACCATCTGCTTCCACAGACATAAAATATCATGGTGATAAACAACTACAACTCACCAGTGCTCTTTAAAGTAGGCTTTGATGTGTGAAAATGATGATTGTAATCCCTGTTAATTACAGCAGGTGTTTAAAGGCCCAGTGAGTATGAACTTGACCATTACAGAGACTACTACAATACAGGGGAAGAACTACCCTCAGTTAACGTGTACACGCACGAATCAGATGGAAAACAGTGCGCTAAAGCACAACAGTGAATTATTTTGAGAATTATATTCAAATCTCATGGTAGCTCACCTGAATAGGACTTAAGAGGACAGCTACCTGGTTTCCACATGTCAGCACCACAGTGGACTGTGAAGAAACAGCCACGACTACGTATGTTCTGTGCACCCTCTGCTGGTTTCACAGCAGCAAGCAACCACGGCTCAGGAAAGACATTTAAGAAAATAGAAGCAAAATCCGGGGAAGAAAAGCCATCTTCACTGCAAGCAACAGTAAAAAAGAGATACCAAAATTACTTTCAAAATTTAAAAGAAATTAGTATTTGCAAAAACATTTTATTTTGAAATTACAAAAAGAAAATTAATTACTGGGTAGCACCCCTTGCTCAAAGATACTTGGTACATATTGTAAATTACTGGCCCTAGGTTTCTATTGTAGTTTATTAGTTGCTTAAGTCTACCTGAGTTTTTCCCAAAAGACTTTTAAATAAGCATTTGCTTAGATTTCAGTATGCTGTGCTTTTTCAAGATAACAACTCAAATAGACTAACCTTACAGATTTTAGCAAAGAAACAAGTCAGTGATGACTTTTTTTTTTTTTTCCAGAAGTAAGCCAGATATTCTCCTACCAGCTATTTCAGCTGCTTTTCATTACAGTTTCTGTCAAACTAAGAAAGACACCCTACTCTCATAAACACAGGATTCAGCATTTCTTACTTTCAGAATCACTTTTTTGCCTTTAACATAGCTTTTACTACCATCATGTTTGTCCTTAGTTTACAAGACTCCTCTGGACTATTCACAGGTTAAACATGAATCTCTATGGTCTGTAAAGCTGACATAACCCAAAGTCTTGCATGTTTAAAATTACCAAAACCTAAATCAAAACAAAATGCTGAAGTACTAACCCTCAACAAAACCCAGCTAGTTAGGCACCAATTCCACTTTATAACCGAATGAAAATACACATAGACCCCAGTAACCTGACAAACTTTAATTTCACAGTTCTTCAAATCCACAGTAAACTCCCTTTGGTCACTGCTGCCACATTAAACACACATTTAATCAGTACTAAGACACTAAAGAAAGGAATATAAAATCTCAAGTCTGTTTAATCACTAACAAAATCTACAAGGGCTTAGAAAACGTTTTAGAACATGCAACATTTAACACCTTTCTGAGAGGAACTTCTATAATTTTCACAAAACCAGGATCTCTTGATGGAAAAATCCAATGGTACTCTGTCACTGACAGCCCGTTACTGTCTGCAGATTTTATTATTAAAGTGCTAATCATTTTAGAGTGCAGAATAAAATACTACATTGTTAACCAAGGGTAAAGTGACTGAGTTTCAAAGCTCTCTCGTGTTCCTGCACTCAACTCACTTCTCAGTCCTGCTAGAACAGATCTCCTAATTTCTGTGTTATTCTATTGTTGCTTGGCTGCTCATTTTCACATCCTTCTCTCACTCCATTATGTTATGATATACTCAGATAGAAATAAATGCATAGAAAAAATTTTGTTTGAGAAGAAAGTTAATAAACTACCACTAATTATTTTTTTTAGGAGCACACTGTACATAGAAACAATATACAAAGGTGCAGGATATAGAGAATAAAGGATAAAAGGTGAAAGAATAAAAAGAATCTGATTCAAATTCTTTTTATGCTGCAGTCTGTACAACCAGAACACATGCATTTACTTACAGAAATACTGTGATCCAAGATTTACCTGCCACCTAAAACCAACAGATTTAATGGCACTGGTGTAGAGTATAAGATCCTGACTATATTAATTACTTCTCTGAGCAGGGGATATGCAACTCCTCTCATCACTGTTATATTCATCTAGCTTTACTTTATGCAGGAGAGAATTAAATAGGAGATCATAAAAGGTTTACATGCAAACAGCAGTAACTTTGTTTTTCTAAAGGAGACAGAAAAAAGCACATGGGGAACAGAGTGCTTGCCTCATGTCACAGACAAGACTCGGCAAAACCCGGTATCTGTGTACTTCACAGGTAATAGTAGACTTAGAGCTCTGCTTGGTGTTTCAAGTGCTCAGAACAAGTATGTCAGAATTGGCCATGCTTCACAAAAGGGATAGCTAGCTGCTGGCCTTGTAGTTCATTTAAGGTCCCTGAGCCCCAGTGCAGATGATAGTTAGCTAGGGAAGCAGATTGTCTAGCTATCAGTCTCATCTTCCTATATCCAAAGGCTTGCTGCAAAGAGGGGCTCAAAACCTGGATAAGGTGTCCCAGCAAGACAGGCTCACTTTTTTTGCATGCTCCAGAAGCTTCTCCTCAACAAAGTTGCAAGTATCTTTTTTGGACACACTGGATGTTCCTTTTTAAGAACATAGGCTGCAGTAGCTGGCTGGACACTACTCCTTTCTGTTGGTGGGAAAAGGATAAAGGAATAGCAAGAGTATTTGAAACTTGTTCCTTTAAAACCCATCAAAGCTTCACTTTCAGATTGAAGGCACTGGAAACCATGCTATAATGATCAGCTTTGAAATGCTTACTGCAAAGAGCTTTTGTCAAAGACAAGAAATGAGAGTGAAAATACAAATTGGGGAACTATCCTGTCACTCCAGTAGAGATATGAAAACTCACCAAATTTCCTATTTCAAACTCTTTAGAAATGGAGAACAGTGGCATCAATAGTATTCAAAAGGACACTGAAGAAAACTTAGGAACATTTTGGTTAGGGACAGTGATGATGATGATGATTAGCACTTCTGTGACAATTGTTACCAAGCATGGTCAGGACCACACAAGGAATGGA
Source organism: Loriculus beryllinus (assembly GCA_039877255.1). Classification (NCBI taxonomy): domain Eukaryota; kingdom Metazoa; phylum Chordata; class Aves; order Psittaciformes; family Psittacidae; genus Loriculus; species Loriculus beryllinus. Next base: position 42,186 of record JBCJKH010028376.1, on the reverse strand, counting down.
AAAGCAAATGCAAGTGAATGGTATATTTGAGATATCCACCTATTGCTAGTATTTCAGCAGGTCAGAATCCTGAAAAGTTTCAGAATTTAACCCATGGCCTTTTCCCAGAAAATGAGACCTAGAAGTAGGCATCACATACCTACAATATCCTCAGACACAATTCTGTATCAAAACAAAGGAAAAAACCACCTACAGTGGTTTAACCATCTCTCAACTTGCTTGCTCATAGCAGGGTTCAAGTAGAGCACCTTGTTCACAAATCTGACTTGCCAGCAATGATTAACTTGACAAACACTTTAAATACTTCTATTTATAAAGATGAACCATGTGACAAAGTTCAGCATAAAAAGACTATTCTCCTGCCTGCTATAATAATACTGTTATTGTGGCTCAGACAGAAAAGGAAACCTCGATCCCCAGGTGAGGATGAGCCTTGTATCTACATGGCTTAAGCCCAGTGCACCCTTGAGGTGCACTCATAAGGCACAGTGATTTATCTCAAGCTGTTCTCACTTCCTGCTTTACCTCATAGCCTGAGATGAAAAGTTGTGGTAGATGTTTTTTCTAGCCAAACGCCAAAATTAAAGCTTTGTCTGTCACAATCCACCAGAACACTGTTTTCTACAGATTGAGAGCTTTATATTCTTGAACCTTTCCTATGTACACAGAAATATTGTTTCATTTTAGCTACTAAAAAGTAAGATTCTACCAATTAAGTAGTGTAGAACTCTGGTGTAACCAAACCAATGTTTTATAGCAAGCTAAATTTATAACCCTAACTTAATATCTAATATTTAAATATTCACCTGATTTTCAGAGATGATGTGCACTTAAATCTATACATGAACACACCCATGTCCAACTTTGACTCCTTTGATATAGCAGGAGTGGAAGCCAAAAAGAAGATGCAATGGCTGAAGGAACACCATGAGTGTAACATGTACAGCAAGAGGAAGAGTTCATACTGTACTTTGTGTTTCCCTTTCTATGGTACAGACTGGTAATGCTGCAGCTAAGCTTTCTAGAAGCTTCTATTAAATGGGTATGTACACAAGCATCAATCATTCAACAATAATAAATTCTAATGTATTGTGCATCTTGTGGTATGTAGCTCAAATCAATGTTAGACAATTACTGTAAGACAAGATGTATAATTTCAAAACTGTATAATAAGATGCTTAATAGGTCCCAGTTTTGGAAAGATGAATGAGACAGAACAACAGTGAAATTTTTTGGGAAGGACCTCTAAGAAGACATAATTTTCAAAAAAGGCCAATAAGATGGTAACACAAACCATGTATTAAAACCTTTCCAGTTCTCTAGCAGACTTTCCTTAGGTCTTGTTTTCTTACCCATAAAGTGCTAGAAATATTTAGAAAATTGGTTTCAAACTTTTTCCTTTTGGATTTGTGTTTGCTTGCTTTTCTGTATCAAGATGAGTTATAAATTAATTCTCAAAGTTGTGAAAACTTAAATTCATAATTTTCAGACAATTTCTTGGTTAAATTTCTTCACTGTGAATAAGAAAGATTAAAATATTTAGTGACAAGGTAAGGAGCAGAGAAGGGGAATGCAAAACCCTGGCATTCCCTAGTGTGTAAGTGTTGCATGGGACAGCTCCTGAGGTCGCTCTAACGTGTGCATGACTTTTCAAGTTGAGTATGAGAGACAGAATGAAGTACTAGGTGGTGTGAAAGACGACATTTTAGTTACGTTCTTGAAGATGCTGGAACCAGACTATCATGACAAAAATATGTGATTTTGGATAAAAGTTTTATTTCTTTTTTTACATGTCATTCATTATTTCTATTCTGGTTAATACAGAAATGTAAGAACTTTTCATTGGAGAAGGAAATTTATTGAAGAGAGTTAGGCAGCACATTCTAAAATGAAGTAAGAAAACTTTATTAACCTAGTGCACTTATTTTTCTTTAAATCATTTGAAGGAAAAGAGCTATTTAAATAAAACACAACCTTTCAAAAAATGCCATAAGCAAACGGGGTAAAGAAATCTAGAAGACATAAGGGATCCTAAAAACAAGAACAGTGACCATCTATTACAGGGCTGCTCTATGTGCTGCAATGAAAAGATCTACTTAGGGAATATGATCATTTGGGGAGAATCAGAAGACAAACCCAATGCCCTTGATTAACTTTAATCTGCTTGCTTTCTTTTACTCCACGTATTTCCTTCCTTACACAGGACAAGTGTAGCACTTGCCATTTTTTTCCAGACATTTTGTACAATCTGTTTCATCATACTCACAGAATCTCAAAACAATCTTTATTAGGGCTGCCTGCTCATAAATACTTACACAGGGAAATGGATTTGAAAGATAAAAAATTATCCCCTAGAAGGTTTTGGGCTTAAAAAGCATAAGAAAATCCATGAAACTAGAACCAGATAATCTTCTACCACCTGCTTTTCTAAAGGCCGCTGAAGAAGAAAGCAGAGACATGCAAGAAAAAGCATTTGAAATTCTAGATCCCATGAAGCTAATAGCAGTGTCTCATTAGTAAATGAGTGAGGCTGTATATCACAAATTGGGTTAGTAGTTAAGACTGAAGCAGCATTATTTTAAAGTCTCTAGAAATAACATGAAAGGTAGTATGATTTTCTTGATGGAAATTACTACATTTTCTAAAGATAGCAGAAGGCAAATGATACTGTAGATAGGACCTTCCAAACTAGGATACTATTATGAGGTGCACCCTTTTAACTACTGAGTTACTTAAAAGAAAATGGTATCTCCATACTAAATAAATATTCCCCAATAACAATGTTTCAGACTGATGGTTCACACATTTTAGTAATTTCCTCTTTTGATTTCTCTGATGGTTTTGACCCAAACATCATTCCTAACTTCTCAATAGCTGTCTATATTACAATGACGTAATACATATGATGTACTATGTATTAGACAAAATGCATATGCATTCATCAGAATAATCTCTAGTCAACATTCAGAGTGGAACCCTGAACAAGGTCAGTATTAGTCTGGGAGATAAACAACGAATTAGAAAAATTTTGGCTCTTACACTAGCACCTCAGTTCAGCACACTGCTTGCAAGTGAAATAGTTCTTTATCATACTCTTACCTAGATTCGTCAGGTAAACTTAAAAATACCCAAACAGATATATTAACATTTGTATCAGCTTACTTCTTACTATCTGACAAATATATATACACCTTCCTGGTTTTGGTTTCAGTTTGGTTTTGGTTTTTTTTTGGTTAGTTGGTTTGGGTTTTTGTTGTAGTTGATGTAGTAGTTTTGCTCTTGTTCTTGGGGGCTTTTTGTTTGTTTTATTTTAATTAAGGTACAAGTAACATGAAAAATTCTCAGGACTAACTTAAAATCTTTGGATGCTTGCTTGTTAATTAGTGAATATTTAATCAGAACGTGGGCCATAGCTTTTATTAAATCTGAAAAAAATTTGGTTTATTTGTGCTTTATAACTGAGGTTTTACCCAATCCAATTAGACTAACAAGCCTCTGAAACATTACCTATTCACATTTTATGTATGGATCCAATCTGTACAGCATTTTTGGTGCCTGCTCAAACTTGCTATTTCATGTCACTTTCCTGATTTCCAAAGTTTTCCTGTTTTCTGACTACACAGTAAGGATTGCAGGTGTAAAGCGTGCATAAAGTGTACACACAGAAACTGCAGACAGTACGCACACAAAACTTAAAGACTACATTTCAGTATTTTGTATTACATATTTATCCTAATAACTTCAAGGGTTTACATTCTAATAAAAATAATGGGTGCCTCATTTTATCAATTCATAATTGTTACAGCCCATCAGGTTCATACTTTTAATGTGATGAATTTTTCAAATCAACATGAAATTTGAAAAGATGCCATTATTTTGCTTTCAATAAATAAAAACATTCCAAATTAATCAGTAAGCATTTCAATCTGTTTTTAGTATTTTACTTTTAATCACAGATAGCTTGAAAAACATGGTTCTCAATAGTGAATTAGCTATATTAGTAGTCATACTGTACAGGAAAAAATTTAAGGCACTTAAGTTTTAAAACTTTAAAACTACATTTAAAACTTAAAACTGCATTTCACTGCACTGCTGAATGAGATCTGATTACCTCAGAAACAGCATATGTCTAAAGTATTTTTTGCCCTTGATCAACTAAGAGACAATCGTAGAGAGCTTACTTTGAGTAGATAAAGGCTTACACAATTTTAGGAAGGACTTCAAACACCAAGATTACTTCTACTTAATTCCTGGTGTTATCAAGAAAAAAGCTACACTTATTTTCCCAGATGTAATTATAATTCAGTGTGGAAATGACATTCGGATCCAAAGTCCCTGCATCTATAGTGTATGTGAATCCTACCAATCTACATCTGAGTTAACAATTCTGTATCCACTTGATACTCTTCACCTTTTAAGTGTTTTGCACTGGCTTGTATATGATTGTATCACTCCAACACAATTCTAATGCTACAGGATACAAATCAATACGGCTGTGTAGTTTACCCTAGTTTTAGAAACACAAGTCATCTACCTCTAAGAATGTCATGATTTTTCTGCATTTCAACAGAAAGCTTAATACATGCTAACATGGACACATATCCGTTGTAACACAGACAATGCATAATCATTTAAGAGGAAAGTTGCCGTATTAAAGCATTATATCAGGAAGGAAAAAATGTTCATCTAAACCAATCTACTCTCTGAACAGTTTTGCTTGGTTTAGGGTTTTTTTGTAAAGCACAAAATAGTGTCTTGTCTGAGGGCACTAGTATGATTTCATCTGATAAGAAAATTTAAAATTAGTGAGTTAACTAAAAAGAAAACTGGTGAAGTACAGAGTAACACTAGTAAACCAGTGACACCACTAACATCACTGTTACTATGTAAGTACTGAAATGTGCATTTTAAACTTCTCAAAAAAAGAGAAAATACATTCATCTTCAACTGCACAATATATCCAAACAGCCTGTTTGTTTTAAGATTTTAAGAGTGCTCAGATTCTTAAGAGTGCTCAGACCACTAGTTCCTCCCCTCCTCTGATCTTTGGCAGCAGAGGATCTAAAAGATACTAAGATCAGGATATTCGAAGGGACTGTCTTTTTCATCAGGTCTGTGTAACATAGAAAGGAGTATGAGAATTATGACAATTATAATGTTATAGCTTCCCCTCTTCAAAAGAAACCTTAACAGATTTTCGTGCCATCTCATCACTGACATGAATCACTTTTCAGATCCTACACAACTTTCCTGGAAGTTATTACTCCTAAAGAGATGTAATAATTTTTCTTTTTAGTAATTCTACTTGACTTTTTTTCACTATGAACTAGGCACATATGCTACTCAAATTAAAAATGTTTGAGTACCCAAAGAACTTGTACAGACTAAGTGGAGCAAATAAAGTCACTACGAAGACCCTTCAGGGAGAAACATAAGACTAGTTACAATTAAGAAAGTCCTGCACTATGATACTCTCTTCGCCACTGTAAAGTTTCTGTTGATGTGAATGAACACAGTACAGCAACATGGCAGAAATAAGCTTTTACCGTTTTTGTTCAAATAAACAGCTTCAAATTTAAAAAAGTATCCTGCCTTTACAACTTTTAGATCAATCTCTCATCTACACAAGTCAATGGCCTCACAGTACATGCTTACTTGTGAAAGGCTCAGCACTTGAAAGGAAAAAGTGACTAATGTAAAATTCAAAGAATAAACAATAGCTGTCAACAGGGGTAAAAAGATCCTTTCATTGCCTGAATTAACAATAAAAATTGTCCCTGTTACTCTTGATGACTCCTGATACTCTGAATACATTTTTAAATTACATTTGCTTAACTCCCTTTATCATGAGACAAAAAAAGTCACCTTAGTATCATGTCAATTTAAACACACTACTGAAAGTACAAATAATTAAATTTGCTATCCATTTTTTACCAGCTTCAAATCAAACGACCCAAAACTTCGAGTTAGAGGAACATGAACTAAGAAAATGCGTACTTTTGAGTGTTGACCAGCACAAAGTATCCTTGCATGCCATCAAAAACCGCTGCCATTGTATTTTGAGAGTTCTGCGATAAATTGGCTTATTTTATAAATACCTTCTACAGACAGTTTATTTGATAATTTTCCAACTGTGCTTAAGTAATGCCTGTGCATTCCACACTACAGGCTTGATATAGCCTTCCCATCTTGCCTTATTCAGGGTAAGAGTACCTTAACTTCATAAATAGTCACTTAAATCACTGAAATGGCTTGAAGAATGGTATAGTACTTTACTTAAGCAAAGGAATCTAATAGAATCTAATCCCTTGAGTTTGTAATAACAACATGATACAAAAAAAAAAAAAGGCAAGTGTACCAATATTTCAGAGAAAAAGGCTTCAGGAAGAAATCATATCCTTAGAGCAAATGAAGACTATGTTTTGTCTTTGTAATCTTTAGGGATGTAGCATTCTGCTCAAATACAGTATGGTGTAAGGTCAGAATCACAGGCTATTTAAAAAGGTAATAAATACATCGAACAAGTTAGTAATGCATAAGTTTTTCAAGTAAATGTGTATACCTAAATATATTGTATTGCCTGCAAAGCTACCTGAAATATTTGTCAATATGTGTGTTACTTATGCAAATAGTAGATCAACTTTCTTCTGCTGCTAGAATTGACACCTTTTATCACTAGAGCAAGCTTTAACAGGCATAAGCCAGAACTGCTGCTCAAATCTCTGGCACCCAACTTCTTTCAGTCCCAATCTCACTCTTGCCTTTGCATCAGCAAAAATTCCACGACACTACAGTGAACCACATCAAAAAACTGATCTGGATCACAGGACAGCTCCTTTCAGTGCACATGCTGTTTACGGTATCTCAACCTACAAAACTAAATCCCTTCCAAATTTCTGAATATGACTATTCTAGTCATATCTGCACATGACATTAATAACATAAGAAATGGAAAAGTTCTAGCTGTAAACACAATGCAACTGAAGACTGTACAACAAATTTTTATTCTACAAAAATAAAATACTTGTTAGAAATTGATGGTGTAACACATATGTACAGTAGCCAATTTATTAATGCTTAAAAGATATTAACAAAGATGAAAAAATTAGTAAATCATACATTGCTTTATACCACTACCAACCAAATTGTTTAACATCTCTCACCCGGTAATTTACCTAAAGCTTCATACTATGAGCAATTTAGCATGCTGCCAGTCCCAGTTTAGAAGAAGAAAAACAGATTAACTTTCAGTTTTATAGAGGCAATTAACAAAATGTTTGAAAAGTAAAAGCTACTGCCAATATGTGTTTGATTCTGAGTATTTATGTGGTCTATGACTTGAGCATTTTGAAACTGCACATATTAAAATAAAATCCCTTAAATTCACAGAATATCCTCATGGCTATTTTGTGCATTTGGACTTTCACACAACCATCTCTGCCTGACCAGAATACTACCAATAAGTGGTGCAGCAGCATCAGTCAAGTTCTTTGAACGAGTGTCTGCCCATGAAGGTACTTTTACCTTAAACATTGTTCATCTCATCTCCTGAGACACGTTCTGGTAATAAAAACATCAGCAAGGTCTATTATAAAGCAATAGTTATTTAATGCATACCTTGCTACATCCTAATGACTACTACTTGCACAGTAGATAAAGAATCATTCATTAAAGTCCACGCTTTCAAAGGGCTCACTTCATTAAGCTGATAGTTTGTTCACTATCCAGAATAAAAAGTCCCTGTAATTGAAAAATGAATCATGACACAGCATGAAAAAATACCCTACCTCCCAGAGGAAGAGGACAACACAGGCATGCGTAACTTGCTTCTACGTTCAAAGGCATGCTTATGACACGTGACATTCTCATACTTTCATCCCTTTGGGGGAAGCAGAAGGGGAATTAAAACTTGCACGTTAACGCTTTAATGTTAAAGATCAAAATTCTAATCTGAGCTAAAAATGTTTCCTCTACCAAAGGGGCATTAATGTAACAGAAGCTACCCTTGGATCTTATTACGCAAGAGAAAAAACAACCTTCTCAAAACTGAGTGAAAAGATGCTTTCAGACACATAGTTTAACAAATGCTATGCCGAAAGAAGTTGGTGAAATGCACTTGAGTGGAACAAACTGAAAATCTGACATTATCCTATAGACAAATCTTTCACCACCTATTTAGAGAATACACAAGCAGCAAAGTAGGTGAAACAGGAGACAATAGAACTACTAATTTACCTAAGCAGCCAATTCATCTCAAAGATTTAGTAAGAGGTTCTACTTCAATATTAAGCCATCAAAAGACAAAGCTCCCCCTTATTTCTGTTAAAAAAATGTAGGTTTGTTTAAGACCAACAACAGCTTTTTTACTTTTCGTGCAACATTTCTGGACTTAGAGTCACTAAAAAGAAATAACCACAACATACTTAAATGCTACCACTAGCTATCCAGAATACCAAATTTGTTACAAAATAAGACAATGCAATATTTGCTTTAGTTTTGGCTTCATGCATATCTGCATTTTAAAAAGTAAGCTAAAATCCTACAGTATATCATGTTCCACCTTCTAGAAGTAGTAAGAACACTGTAACAATGAGCATGAGAAAGTAGATATAAGCTTGACAGTACTGCAGTGAAGAAAGTTTTGTTATCTCACTACCTATAGAAGGTGAAAGGCAAATTTTTACACCCTAGTTTGATTTCAGTTTTATTGAACTGTCTACAATATTCTGTGAGTGCATGCACATACACAGGCACGCACAGAAAAGGTGGTATCTACAAACAGTTTACACAAATATTTACATACATATTATTTACATAAACTAATATCACTGCATGATTTTCAATGTAAAAACCATACGCTTCTTGAACATATAACTGTTGCATTGGTCTTACAGAAGTAATATAAACCTTTTGCAACAACTAAGAACATCATAGCTGATTCCAAGTTTTTAGAGCTTGCAGTTTTTTAAAAAAATACAATACCTAGAACACTGTTATCAAACAAATATGCTTTATTGGCATCTAAAAACAAAATGCACCCAACATTAAAATGTACTTTTTCATTTTGTTTTAAACCCACTGCAGTACGAGGAACAATTCACAAACACTTACTTTAGAGAAAACAGAGACTATAGTGTGGATTTTACAAAATCACTTTTAATCTCTGTATTATGCTCCTTTAATAACATGGGCCATTCCTTTTTCTGCCGAATTGTAGGAACATAAAATATCCCAGCTTTGTCTATACTTTAAAATTCTGCAGCAGCCTAAAAACACGGACAAGATACACCAGCACCTTTTTTCAAGTATAACAATTTCAATAGCCAACCTAAGGGTAGTATCTAAAAAATTCCATTTTCTTCCATAGGAAGTCTTTGTTTGACAAGCTGTTATTTTATCTTTGTGAAATTAAAAGCAAGTGGGGGCAAGTTTATGCTTTACCAGAGAAATAATTAAGAAAAAAAAAGTTTACCTACCATGTTCAAATTAAGAACAGTGTTCTATACAAGTCAGTTGTACAGTTATTTAAGTGAAAGATGAACATGAACATCAGATTAACTTAATTCTGGCAGACAAAGTGAACTGCTACGGTCCAGTCAGCCATTTATCTATTACAGAGAGATGACAACTTTACAAAAGGTATCTTTTACCTACTGAGTGATGATTATGTCCCCTCAGTTTCTGTGCTTTCTACCACTGGTTCACTCTCTATATCAGCTTCTGTGTCACTCTTCTCTTTGTTTATCTCGACGGAAGATGTCAGTTTTTCATAAAGTTCAGGATCATCCTGCACCTGTGCACTCGGTGGCTGACTTTCTGTCTCTGTATTTTCACCATTTACCTGGGGCAGATTTTCAACTTTGCGCTGGGAAGTGGCCCCATCAAAATATTCAAAAACCCGTGGATGTGGAGGAGGGATCCAGTTGTTTGACATTCTGTCTCTTCCATACCTGTTCCCATTAACTTCTCTGCAAAAATTAAAATCTCTGTCATCCCTATCCCTCTGTCTTTCCCAGGGTCTTCTGCGGTCATCAAAATCTCTGTGAGCATCCTGTTCAAATCCTCTATTCCAATTGGGACCACTTCTACTATCAAATCTATAGTTTACATGCCGAAACCTCTCTCTGTCTTCATGGAAGCCTTTAGGGCCACCATAAATAGGGAAGGCATGGTGCTCTCTTTCATCATAATCTCCTCTCTGTCCCCAGTGCTTGTCTGAATTGAAACCAAAATGCTCTCTTCTACCAAGGTTATCGATACCTGGCCTTCCAAAATTTTCTCTCATTTCTACATGTGGTCTTGCAAAGTGTTCTCTTCCATCTAGTGGAGGCCTTCCTACACTCTCTCTTGGATCAACTGGTGGTCGCCCGACAGAATCTCTGACATCCACTGGAGACGGCCTGTTGAGATTATCTCTGTTTTCCACCGGAGGAAAGCGATAATCTCTGTCTCCTTCCTGCTGAATGTTATCACCTCCAAGTGGTAGTCTTTTCTCTGGATTAGAAATGTTGTCGATATTTTGTCTTCCTGGTGTTCCAAAAGGTCTCTCTGTTTGATTAAAAATATCTCCTGGAGGAAAAGGACCTCGAGGTGGCGGGTGAAGAGATGGATCAAGGATTGCTGGAGGAGGAATACTACGCTGCGGTGGCATTCCTGGCTGCATTAATGGAAACCTTGGTCCAGGTGAATGGGGCATTAGGCCTGGACGGATATCTATAAGAGGCATTCCTGGCATCCTTTGACTACTAATATTTAAATGAGGCATATTTGGAAGCCCAGCTGGATGTTGCATTGCCAGAAGTCCAGAACTATTTGAAATATTTGGTGGTGGCACACCCATCGGTCCAGAACTACTTGAAACATTGGGTGGTGGCATTATGAGAAGCCCAGAGTTGCTAGAGACACTTGGTGGCTGTACTCCTGCCAGAACTCCTGAGCTGCTTGAGACATTGGGTGGCTGCATTCCTGTCAAAAGGCCAGGGCTGCTTGAGACACTGGGTGGATGCACTCCTGCTATAAGCCCTGAGCTACTGGAGACGTTTGGTGGTTGCACTCCAGCCATAAGTCCAGAGCTGCTTGAGACGCTGGGTGGCTGAACTCCGCCGGCAAGAGAAGAGCTACTGGAGACAGCTGGCAGCTGCACTCCTCCTGCAAGACCCGAACTGCTTGAAACAGCTGGTGGTTGCACTCCTCCTACAAGTCCAGAGCTGCTTGAAACACTGGGTGGCTGTACTCCTCCTGCAAGTCCAGAACTACTTGAGACACTGGGTGGTTGCCCTTCTCCAGTAAGGCCAGAACTGCTTGAGACACTGCATGGCTGCACTCCTCCAAGTCCAGAGCTACTTGAAACATCATTTTGCACTAAAATGCAGCAACAAGAAGAAGAGTTAAAAAAATGTCAGTGTAACACATAGCATTCAAAACAAAACACAGCTTGATCCATATTCAGTTAATGCATTCAGTGAGGATATTACTGACAAGGTCTATCCCAGTTTCTATAGTGAACATATATGACTTTAATCACATTGGTGATAAATGGACGTTATGATACAGAAATTAAATTCTCTACATATTAAAGAACGTAGAGCAGCTTAATATCCACAAACCCAACAGCCATTACCCAATTTATGCAAGGCAAGTATTAAAATCTTTGGTGTAAAGCTATAGATGTCATACGATCCTACCCTCTTTTGCTCTTTTCAACTGCCACTTGCCTAGTAAGAATGCACTTTTAAGAAGTTTTCTAAAAGGCTCTCAGTCTCAGCTTTACTTCTTGAGTGTACAAAGAAAACAACTCTGAGTATAAGCTGCTAGAAATCAATGATCAGATGATGACAAAGATGGTTCCCAGCACTCCTCCAACTTAAACTGAAAATGATACACACCTTTAAACTTCCTACTCTGGAGTTATTAGTGCAACAGACTACAATTTGCAAAGAAACACGTCAGAAGCATGTTTTCTATATGTGATCATATCAGACAATAGAAGACATTTCTTACCAGATCTATTGTTTTCACTGGAAGAAATCTGAAGGTCTGCAAGATGTGATCCCTTTTCATCTGATTCTGGTTTGTTGATTGGCAGAGGATTAAAAACATTTCCAGCAGATAATGTTGGAGTAGCTAGATTGCTAGTAACTGTGCCAACTGGTAGAACAAGGCTAGTAAAAGGAACATCCTTCATCGTCTCCTGTGCAATTGGTAATGGAGGCTGTACCAAAGCTGCAGAAAAATAACACAAGTATATCACAGTAATCATATATTCAAGCCTTCAAGATTAGCTTGGCAAAGGTCAGGCTGATACACCAAAATACTTCAAATTAATTAACCTAAGTAACATTTTTGATAATAATTTCTTATCCTCAATCAGCACTTTAATATTTTTGTATAGAGACCATGAACTGCAGGCAACCTAATTAATATTACAGAGAGTGTCAAATGTTAAATTAAAACATTTAGTTAAAAGCCTAAAAAATTAAATTATTATAAATTATACAGTGAGTAACATCAAATAGCTCAATAACAGTTACATCTTTTACAGACAGGTTCAAATATAACTTGTCTTTCTCCACTTGAACTCCATGGCAAGTATCATTTTGCCATCACTTCAAAAGCTCTGTAAATCTTTTCCTCAATACCTGCTTATACCAGCTAAACACTAGGCTTTGTGTTGCTATTTTCCATTACACAGGATTATCTTGCTTTTGATTAAATAACAAGCAGGATATTAAAAAAATGAGCTTTTCATAACACATAAACAATTACTAGAAGACTCAAACTTACGTGTTGGAACAACTGGTGGAACAACAGGTGGTGGGACAACAGGCGGCGGAACCACGGGCGGAACTGGGGGAGGGATATAACCTAAATGGAAAAGAAAATGACAAATTATTACAAGGAAATCAAAAAAAATTTTACAGTAAAAGTCAGCCTATATTATTCACCCTGGAAAGCTGCATCACTGAAGAATAGTAAATAACAAATGTACTTGAAGAAATGTATGGCTCTTGCTTTCAAAAGCAACCCAATCTTCACAATTTTCATTTTGATCAAAGTTATTAAAAAAAAAAAACCTGCTGTAATTCCTATTCTCAACAGAATAATTACTAACGTAATAATAATACCAAGTTAGACATAAATAATTTTAATCTAGTGTGAAATCTAAGATTCAAAGGTCAACTGACTTAAAGAGTAACCAGTAGCTGATGGAAAACTACACAAAGCATGATATATACGGAAGCACACAAACTAAGCATACTCATTACATACTCAACTTCATTTTTACTAACTTACCTGGAGGTGGCTGTGAAGGGTTGAAACTCGCACGCAAGAAGGGTGGAGGAGGAATTGCGCTATAACCAGGAGGAGGGACAGACATTGTGACAGGAAATGCAGGTGGAACCAAGCTAACAGCAGGCACAGCTGGAGCTACTGGAATCTTTTTTCATGGAAAGAAAAAAGAAGCAATTTCAATACTTACTATAAAAAGGAAAACTAATTTGATTGCTATTCATGTTAAACATTACATGTACCAAAGGCTCTCTATATATTCTGAACACCTTGAAGAATTAGACTGCATTTTGAAATGATACCTACACTACAGTTAAACAAGGACACCAGAAAAATCCTACACTTATCTTTTCTTTATTCTAAAAAGAACAGAAAAATATGTGGATAAACACTATACTTATTCACGAACAAAAATGTACCTGTGGGAGAGAGGTAAATAAAGAAAGGGGGGGGTGAAAAGGAAGGAAAATTAAGATCCTTTGGCAATTTGAGAGCACTTAGAAAACAGTGATTTCATTCTCACTAGAAACATTTACATATTTTAGAACTGTACTGGAAAGCTGAGTTTAGCGTATGTAATTATGCTATTACTCCTGATGAAATCCTGGGAAGTATTTAATATTTTCAAGCTTCTGTTTGAGGTATGTGTTTTGATATAGTGCAGCATAATTAAAAGTAGTTAGCAGCAGAATAAACCCAATACACATACATTTAAATATATGCTGATCACAACGTACACTAGGAGGCAGTTGAAATAAGACTGAAGACAATTTTTGTGACAAGAAAAAAGTTAAAAAATCAATGCAAGTAAATGCAAATATGTTAACTTTTACAGTAACTATGTCAGCTCAAGTACTGGAAATGTCTATACATATTAGGAAAGGTAAGAGTAATAATATGAATACAAAAATTTTGCATTAAGCAACTCTCATTTTCATTGCCACTGAAAATTAATTTTCATATGGTCATTCTAAAAACGATTTAAAGAGTTTTACAGAAATTATCTGTACTTATACTTGATCAATATCTGTACTTCAGTATACTGACACAAATTAGCACCGCATTATTCCAGCCTTCCACAATACCTTGTTACCAAATGGATGCTAATAAAAATTCTCTGGTTTACCAGAAGCAAAACAAATACAGCAGAGAATCAAAGACTCATGAATTACCGCCTAAGGAGTGCAACAGCGTACTACCCAAGTAATCAGATCTTTTATAGATGAGACTGGCCTTATGAAATTCCGTCCAAAATTACTGGAAAAGATAATTACACTTAATAGTCAAAGCTGATACGGGGAAAAGCACATAGGTAGAGGAGAAACAACCACAAACTAAAAAAAAAAAAAAAAAAAAATGCACTGCTTAGCTTCAGAAAGATGCTTTGCTTTAAGGAAAATACTTTCTGTAAGCTCATTTTAATTTGTCCTTAAAAAAATGATGTGCCAGTATTTGCTTTGGGGCTTGTCTGGAGGGAGGTTGGTTTTATTTTGAGTTTTTTGATGTTTTGTGGGGGTTTTGTGTGGTTTGGTTTGGTTTTTTCTCCAATTGATCTGTCTTGAACATTTAACTTTCATTTGAGATTGTAAATGTTTGGGATATGTTGTGCATAAGACTAGGGAGCTTGCTGAACCACGACAACTGATTCTACTCTTAAAATATTTCATGGATAAACACATATGGACGCAGGACCTAGGCATATCTGACTGAAGTACTTTAACTCAGCATTAAAGTTTATGTATATGAAATAAAAAGTTTGCCCTTCAGTTCTGTGGATTTTCTGTATACTCAGACCAATACAAACCTGCAGCATAGTGACTGGTTGCGTGTAAGCTTCTGTCTGCGTTGTAGTAACTGTATTCTTATCAACTGCAGCACTCTGTGTAGTTTGAGTATTTTCTTTAGCAGCTTCTGAGTTTCTGGCTGTTTCCCACTCTGAAAAACAAAACAAAACAAAAGGTATATTTTAAATATAAAAATTTTTGTGTCATTTGTATTTAAATACTAAAAAGTCCCCTTCCTTCTAAAGAAAATTTTATGTGGTATTTGTACAGATACATGGCAAATAACCACCAAGCTATGGAAAGAAGAAAGTGCAATTATTTATTACTATATATTTCAAAGAATGTAAAATATTTTTACTCACCTGTGATACCATTATCACCTGTATACAAACTGACTTTTCAAAACTTGCCAAGTTTTTTCACCAATCATTCTGTTAATACTTTTTAACGTAGGGTATGCTCCAGTTTTTTACAAACTGCTCTTGTCAACACATCTGTGCTATCAGCTGGCTACTGTACAATGACAGAGCATCCTCATGTTGAACAAACCTTACCCCAACCCCCATTTCTTCTTTCTGTAACTTCCTCAGAAATTTTTGGATGTCAAGTACAACACAGTGAATGTATTTCAGCAATGTTCTATGTTTTAATTTTTCTGTTATTTATATTCAATTTTTACTCGAAGCAAGACCGCATTTTGACTTGAAAAATTACTGTCACTGTTATAAACAGTTTTGATCTACTGTTTATTTCAGTATAGTCCATTCACTTGGTGCTAGATCTGCTTCAAGAAAAGACGGTACTTGTGAATCTTTTACAAACCTCACAAAAGCCTCTCAATTAACTGGGTTTTAGACTAAGTTGTATCATCACTTGCTTTCCTGTCTCCTTGATTTCATGGAGAAAATACCTACAGGTTCAGCTAAGCTATGCCTATTTGGATGTGTTCCAACTCAATCTTACGCCTTATACCTAATATATAACATTTCATAGCCACAAGCAGATCATAATTCTGCATAAATTAATTTGGAAACGAGTGCACAGAAAATCTGTAACTTTTAAAAAATGCTAACCTTTATTAACTTGCCTAAATTAATTTGCTTTTGTCACTAATTCCTCATTCTCCTGACAATCAACTAGGTACACACCTACAAACACCATCTACACTTCATAATTAGCACCATTTATACGTAGCAAGTAAAATTTATGTATATTGAAAAAGAGTATGTAATACCTAAACAACAAACTTTGTGAGGACTTGCAGTTACCAAAGTAAAGACATTTTCTAACTATCACAATAATTAGTAGTGTCCATACCTGTATTTACTGTTTCCTGGTCAATCATGCCACCTTCGGCAAAGCCCTCCAAATCATCCAATTTTACTTTCTCCCAAGGAATATATGAAACTCCCAGATCCACATCCCAGAATTGCTTGTATTCTGTTTTCACACCTTTATTCAAAGCCCAGGCAATCTGAAAATAAAACCCAACCAGATAATCCAGTTAAATCATATAACCCATGAACAAAATATTTCAGACAATTTCCTTCATGTTTCTGTGACTGCAGATCAACCTTCAGTGTCTATTTATTAAAGTTTTAATAAAGTTTTAATTTTAAATGAACCTGTAGGAAGATTTCTTGGCCTTTGCAACAGTTATGTGGAAGATTAATTACATCTAACAGCTCAAATTTGTTCTACATTAATTCTGACATATACTTGGGGAAATTAAAGATACAGTATTTCAAGGACTCATCCTAACATATCAAAGAACACAGAAAAAACCCACAACATTTAATCATATACTTAACTCTAAGAATACTGTCAAATGCAGTATAAAGTGATCCACAAAATCAGATAAAAGACTTAGGTTGTTTACAGTCCTGTACTCTCATCACTAGCATGTATATAAAACGTTCTCCAAGCACTTCCTAAGTATCAAGTAATCATTTCACTTTACTTTCAAATCATCTGTTAGAAGCTGCATTTTACACAAAGAAAGAAAACAATTTACACCTTATTGTTTCATTCTTCTTCTCCATATTGCACATTTGAATGATCCACTGCTACATAACAAATCATCATATTAAAACTGAATTGGAAAGGGACAGCATTCTTAGATTAAAATCAACTTACCTTAATAATTTTAGATCCTATTTTATAGGACCCAGAACTAAGTTTCTGAAGAGCACGATACGCATCTTGTCTATGAACCATACAGACATAAGCACATCCTCTTGGGGGAATCATCTATGGAAAAAAAAGCAATGGTCTTAGAAGGTAGGAGAACCAGTACTTCACGTTATGTAACTACACTAAGTGTATCCTCATACTAAAAAAGGGAAGGCTTACATTGGAAACAATTGTTAGCTTAACCAGCAATATTAACAATTTCGAGCAGCAAAAATAAAGAATGATACTGGCAAGGAACTTGTTACAACATTGTTAAGCAGCAGCAGCAAGCTGAAGAATGGGTGCTAAAAATTATGCGAAAGATCTGAATAACAGGGAGAAGGCAAAAACTGGGAGCTCTACTATGACAACTTCAGAAAATCAGAGGTTGATACCTCTTCTTAAGCTCCAAATCCACTGTGAGCTGAACGACAACCTTCAACAGAGGCACAAACTAGTGATTAAAACTATCTTGCACTTTTGAAAGTTAGAGTCCTCCTTCCTGAAGTGTGATTTCCACTAGTTTTAATGTTTTATTTAGGAAAGTATGATGTGGCAGGTAATCTCTGAAAGTTTGCAAATCATGTATGACAACTGCTTATTTTAATTAAAAATACAGTTGTGCTTTTATGTTGCTTAGGAGCACACAGTAATGTAATGAACAAAAATATTTAAAATGACAGCCTTTAATACAGTTTTTATGAAAATATGTTTAAGATTTACAACATCACCCCAAGTATTTAAAACTTTTTGGAAAGTGTACGATGAACTATTTACAATACGGTTTGCTTCTGAAATCTAACAGGCACTGGGATATCATGATTGTTATATTACTTTCCTTTTAAATTTCTTAATTGCTAGTTCCTGAAAATCAAAATGATGCTTAAATGTTCAGGCTACTGGGGTGTTTTGGACTTGTGAAGCTTTTTAAAAGATTCTGTAATGCCACAAAACTATTTCTTATTAACTACATAGTTGAATATATTAACATAATAGGAAAAATACTAGAAATATTATCTGACATGAATGATATTGTATGAGAAGAACTTTAAAACTGCTGGAGCAAGAGACAAAAATCCAAATGTCTCTCATGCAGATGTGTTACATTAGGAGAAAAATACTTTCTCTTGAAGCTGAATTATAGGCAACACTAAAATACGACTCCGAACAGCTAAATCTAAATTACTGTCAATCATGAGAAATATATATCCTAATTATAAGCATCGGTTTAACTGTCACATTTTAGAATAAACACTTGTTTACAATACAATTTATTTCCTTCTAAATGTTCATCTACATTCATTCTACTTTAGGAAGCCTTTGCATGAAACATAACCAAGAATAATGTGGATACACATCAGCTTGTGTCCACTAGTCCAAGGAAAAATGATACCTAACCTGTGCCATATCACAAAAAAGTGAAAAGACATTACTTTTTAGTTGTTTGGATGCTCGTTCATCCCCTGTGTAAACCGTTAGTCCTTGGGAAAAGTCATTTTACCAGGAAGCATACTGTCTTTCATGCTTCAAAAGGCAGTACATGGAAACCAATAATCAAATATCATAGCCACAGCTTTTAAAGTCATAAACAAATCTCCTAAATACAAGCTTAAGCTGCTAAAAGGAATTCAGAGGCATAAACATATTTAAGTTACAAGTCCGTAACTCCTGAGAAAGCATAACATGCTTACTTACATTAATTGACTCTATTTGTCCAAATTCTTCAAATAAGTTAGTTAAATCTTGCTGTGTAGCCTTCTTGTCTACTTGACCTACCCAAAGAGTGGTACTGCAAACTGTCAAGAAACACATTACTGTCAATACAACTATTAGAATCTTAGCTTATAAAATACTCTATAGCATGGATATAAAAGGCTTTACAATCACACAGAAATAGCTGATCAAAAAGTAAGAACAGTAAATCTGTTGTTTACTGTACAGAGTTTAAGTACATTAACAAAAATGTTAAAGGGTTAAAAGACACCAGACAAATATTCAGTGCAAGTGTTCACTCTTCTTGTTTCATTTGCTTTCAAAGAAAATAGTCATTTTAAAAGAAATTAGAAAAAAAAATCTGTAGATTATTAAACTGCAATAGAAACCACTTAGGAAAAAAAATATTCCATGTTCCATAAAAAACATGCCCCTAGGATATAAAGACAGTTCTAAAGAAGTAAGACTAAGTTCTAACTGGCTAGAAGTGTAATACGGAAGAAACTCAACTGCAGTATGACTCAATGCATTTTCACATGAAAGAAACAGAAACTATATTTTTACTTTACCTGTGGGAACATCCCAGACACACAAACATGGCTGAGGCCCACCACTGAGCTGAAGATGTCCTTGATGCTTCTGACTCTTTGAATTCCACCACTAGCCCAGATCCCTGCAATCTGTCTCCCAAATGTCTACCCCTTGTCCTTCTTGTCAAATATAAATATTCACGGACATGTGAGCTAAAACTTCCTTCTCCCATATCATATGTTTCCAATCGTTTTGTCTCTGAAATATTTCCCAACCTATTTGTGCAAGCCTTGAAACATTCACAGCATATAACTCCACTTAAAAGAGCTATCTGATTAGGCTAATATTGGTGGTGTTCCTCAACCACCAATTACTTGGGTAACTGGTGAGTAATTCAGCTGAGTAATCAACCCAGGATCTTCAAGAATTGAAGAAAGAACAAAACCAGAGAACCTGAATCTCTTGGGCTACCTTATCTTAAACCAAGGAAATACTCTGTCTTCATCATCATCTTGATACATCACACATCCTCCCTGTATCAATCTTGCTGCACCGAACTGGAAACAAGTGTTGTGTGTTCCTGCATCAGCTAACACTTTCAATAGACAGCAGTACTCAGCAGTGTGAAAGACCAGCCTTAAGATTTCTCTTGGAAAAAACTTTTTCCTCCCATGCTTATAGATGGCCCTGTTGTTTCTTCAAGGTGTTAAGCTCTAGCAAATAATTCTTCAGACCTCATCAAGTGGTAACAATGGCTGTCAATGAACAAATTTTATGAAGCAGAACACTTGTCACGTTAATTACCTATTCATTTATTTATTTACACCCCCCCAAAGTTTCCATACTTCAGCTTTCTTAATATCTCCTTCCCACGAGCCAGGTCACTTCATGGGACCTCAATTGCTGCTGCTTGTCATCAGGTCACTTAACATCCCTGCCTCCCAGCTCCCATCCATTCTGATTATAGTCCCCTGCTTTGTGGGCTACTGGGAGAAGTCTACACTATAAAACTGATTTGCCTCTTTTTATGTGAACAGCCAGCGGAAAAAAAAACAAAAAACCAGAACCACTCATCTAAACTATAATACAGGTCTGAATTTAAAGCGACCCTGGAATGACATAAAATATTAACGTGAAGAGAACAGAACAGTCTTTCCTTTGTAATAATGAATTTTGAACTTCTTATCTTGTCAGATAAATGATACGGTGATATCAGCATACCAACTTTCAGACCAAGTACGATCATCTTCAAATGCCTCACAGAAGATAGCATTAAAGAGAAAGCATATTGTAACTTAGGGACAACCCATGCTACTCTCTGTTCAGAAGTAAAATCATTGGTGCAAAACTATGCGTAAAATCAACAGCAGAACACTACACTTGCTTTCTTCTAAGACGAAATGACATATCTAAGTTATACAAAACATCAGAAGTGAAACTTATACAAAAGAATATGGTTACTATATTTTTTAAGAGTACTCAAGCTAAATTTTATTTTTTCAATGAAAAAAAAAGCCTTTGTTCCCTTTAATACTACATTATTAAAAGAGTAAGCAGCTGCTACTTACCACTTAGTGTTTTTGACCGTATAGGAGGCAAACCCTTTTTCTGACGTTCTTTTTCCCTTTCCCTAGCCCTTCTCTCACTGGAATATGACCTAGATGACTTTCTCTTCCTTTCTCTTGATCTTGAGCGTGAGCGTTTTCTATGTTTACGCTTACGAGAACCAGACCGTGATCTTGACCTTCGTTTTCTTGGTGACCTACAAAATACTTAATTTCAGTATGCTGAGTTAAAAAAAAAAAAAAAAAAATTTAAAAACTTAGTTGTCTTCTAACTATAAACTTTAAGCATGACATGTTCAGTAAAACTACTTCAGGAAATAAGCTTAATGTCATTAGTATGAGAACTAGAAAATGTTCGGTAACAGTATTCTCTAGTATAAAAAACCTGTCCAGCTTGCTAGTGTAAGCTATTTTTTTCACCTGAATAAGTCTTTAAAAATTTAAAGAAAAACATAGATATGAAAAATGAACTCATACAGAAAGTCTGAATCTAACACACAAATATTAAATGAACACATATTTTTTAATTTCCAAAAACTGCTCATTGCAATTTTGGAAAACACAGAATTAAGACTGATAAGCACAACTTTCAACTTGGATTCAAAAAAACCTTCATTTATGTAATACAAGTTAATCATGAAACCTTGAACGAGATCTTGAGCGAGTTCTTGATCTTGAACGAACAGCTGATTTCTTTTCTTCTTGTTCAAAAATCTCTTCTTCAGCAACATCCTGTCCTTCATCTATATCCATGTCCTGAGATTAAACATAACAGTTTTCAATAACGTTTAATAAATATACTCTCAGTATATATGACTATATAAAAGCATACATTTTGAAATCATCTTAGTATGTATTCTCCATCCAACTTCTGTAATCAAATTTATAATAGTTTTACCTGCTGTTGAATATCCATTGAATCATCTACATTTGTTTCCACTTCTAAAAACTGCTGCTGACTACTCCCTTGTGATGGCGATGCAGAGTGCTCTGAACCAAAATTTCCTTCTTGATTCTCCTCAGGGCTTGCCTAAGTAGCAAACAGTAATATACCATAAAAAGCCTCATAATTCAAAATGCTTACTGTGTCAAAATGGAATCCTATATGAAACAATTGTTCAAATATCTCTGAAAAACTATTTAGCAAGTTTCTTTTATTCGCAATACCAATTTAACTAGTTAAAAACTACAAACATTCCTAGAATGTGTGATTTCAGACAACTAATTACTATAAGATAAAGGAAGATGTTGTGTCATTTATACCACCACGTCAATTACAGGAGACCTAAAAAACACGCAGTCTTAAAAAAAACACCAAAATTTAAAAATATAAAATACTAAATGCGCTGTTGATTTGCTAGAGGAAAAGCTGTAAGGGCCTATATATTGGACTGAAAGCACAGATTTGGTATAAATATCCATAGGATACGAAAGATATTCAAGAAATGCAGATAATGCCATGAAAATATGCACACATGCTATTAGAACAAGTTTGAAAAGTAGTATTAGACTTATAACCCTATAATATTGCAGGTATGCATTTCAGTGATTCACAGTACATTTTTAATTCAATTAAACAAATGCTGGGTATTCTATCTGTCAGAAGAACGGTAGAAATTTAGCAGAATGTCATGTAGCACCAAGGTTTGTTTGCTTTACCTTCATATTTTTTGAATAGCCTATAATAACAGCCTGCAGAAAAATAAAAAATTCTGCTATAATTCAGTTAATGCATTTGCTTCTAACATTGTCTCATTTTCCTTATATTTAATTATTCTTCAACAATATGTTTCTCGATATCAACTCGTACATTTCTTGTTGCTCCTTCTGTCTTTGTCCTCTATCCTCTCCTCCTCTGCTTCTAATCAGATGCGTAATAATTTTGATCTGTGTTTTATCTTTCCTTCTTTTTCCCTTCATCTTTCTCACTGATGCTTAAACATGAAATTAAAGAAAATTTTCCTCATAACACACCGCTGTCATTACAGCAGAAGTTTGTATTTTTAGGCTGCTTTCAAGGTGAAAATAAACTTTGTCTCTGCACTGACTAGACAAGAAACTCGAGAAACTGAGTGGATCTGAATGTAAACAGATTCTGGACTTGTAATAGAAGATCAAATATTAAGAGGTGAGGCATACAAACATTGCACCCATAAATGTGCTGTAACTTAATTTCATAGATGAAAGTAATGTAAACTATAATTCTGTTTACTTTACAGTAAGGTAGGTATTTGGCATTTTTATTTTCAAATTAGATAGCTACTTTTAGGCATATCACATTAAAAGCTCCTACAACAGATGCACTCTTCAAAGTTATATTGCTTTACAACATTTTAGTGTTTAAAGCCAGAAACTGCTAGACATCCATCAACATACAAAAAAGACATTTAATCTGTAGCTGTGTTGTACAATCTGTCTCAGTAACTGTGCTTAAATGAAAAATGAAAATAAAACATAGTACAATAAAGCAGTAGAATAAGAAAATACTATCTAGTAAAAATGAAATTACTATTTAACTAAACTTAAAGTCACAAATTCAAAACTCAAATGATGCTCTTGATTGAAAGCTGAGCAACTGCACTTTCACATAGGTTAAACTAAAACCCCCAGCGGATGTTTGTTCAGTTTGTGCTCCCTTAGATTTTCTTTCTGATATTTCTATTTTACTGTGAAACTAGTTCCAAAACTTCACAGAAAGTCCACTTTGTATCTGGTCAGCAGATATAAAGAGAGACAGAATAAACTTTCAGGGTCTTTTTTTTTCTAATTGGATCAGGCATTGGGATCAAGAAGGGAAAAAAGCAGCTAAATGCCAAGGACAGACCTCAGAAGAAATAAGCCAGTTTACTCCAATAGAGAGAGAGGACCCAATTCACACAGTTAAGAAGGAATCTTCGATTGTCTAAAGTACCAGTTCTTAATTGATAATTTCTGAGGAAATTCATGACTCTGTTCTTTAGCTCAGATTCTTCAACAGAATGAGACATTTATTAGTCAAGACTTCAAGTTTGGTAGAGGAAACAGAAGTTATCTTCATTCTCCGTTCTGTCCTCTTGATGGTTCTGCAGCATCAGTTTGCACGCTGCTCTCCTTTCACCACTTTCTTTCTGACAGCAGAGAAAAAGCCTTCTTTCCCTACATAAAGACCTGAACACCTAAAGCACAATCAGTCTGTAACTCAGCTCAAAGTTACTTTCCCAAGAGAACCAAAATGTACACCCCAAACATTTGGTTGCATTCTTTTCCCTTACTTTAGGTACTTTCGCCTGCTTATTCCACTTGCTCTGTCAGTTTCTGCTGGATGATCAGGTAGTGACAAAGATTTTTATTATAAGATAAGTGTTAGTAATAAGACAATTTTTTCTTGTCCTGGAGTATGAATTTTATCAGTGGAGAACATCACCATTAACAACGGCCACAAGATGGAGTTCTTACCTTTGGAGGCTGCTGTTGCTCCAGAAGCTGTTGTCTGAGGTGTTCTAAATTTTGTTGCTGTAGCTGTTCAGCTAGCTGGTGAAAAAGGGAGTTGTTCACAGATTCTGGTACTAAAGGCCTAAAATGAAATAATTTAAATTAAAAAAAATAGAAATTAAAAAAAAAAGTTTTTTCTCTTGGTTTAAACAGTTGGTAAACAGATCTTCACAACTGAGCTTCAGTTTAATTAAAAATGTAAAATAATGAAGACAATGTAACTAGTTCTACCTTCTAGTATAATCCATCACATTAACTCTATGAATTTAATTAACAAAGTAAAGAACATGCTAACTTCTAAGATGAAATCAACAAAACTTCTGGTACAGAGACTTATCGTAAATATTTTTAAAATGTGTATGTTTCATAAATTTAGGAAACTGTCTTTTCTCTTCCTAATGGTATAGTATACTTATGCTCTGAAAGAAACAACATTTTCCTTACTATTTAATCCTAATGTTCAACTAGTGTCAGGCAGATTTTAGCATTTTCCATAAGAAACATAGCTTGATCTTACAGTTGGGAAGTGGGAGCTTCTTTTTTAGGCTCTTCATTTTGTTCAGATTCTTCCCCAAAGTCAAACCTGTCCATCAGCTTCTAGGAGAAAGCAAAGTAAGCATAATTGAGTACCCTTTATATGTTTTTATGTATATTTACCTTCTGAAAGAAAAATGCTCTTATTTCTCAAGTTGAAAAAATAAAGAAGGATGGCAAATAACCTGAATAAAATCAAATGCCGTATTGCTACTGCTATCAAACTCCTGAATGCATCAAATACCAAATTTTGTCCATGGCTTTCTTGTGCTCTGACTACTGCTACGAGTACAACCACATGTTCTTTTCATAGTAAGTAACAGCTAGTTTGGAGAAAGGCTTAAATGAAGATTCATTTTATGTAATAGTAACTTTAATTAGAAGAAATTACTATGAAGAAGCCAACTATTCAACCCTTTGGCAACCAGCAAACTGCTCTGCTTGTATCAAAAGAAGACCTACAGCTTAATTACTTCACAAAGAATTACTGTATTTTCACATACACATGTCATTTAGACAACCTGAATTCCTTCAAATATACTGCTCCTTGACAACAACTTCTCATATAGTCTGCAAAAATATCAAAGCAAGTAGTTATCATGAAAGAGGAATAAGCCTCTAGAGGGATAAAAAGAAAGGTATCTGACAGGGAAGAAGAAAAACTTCAATAAATCTATTTTATCTGTAAAAATGTCTACACTGTAGGTTCTGCTGAACTAAAAAAGCTTGGTTTATTAGTTTTTAAATAGCCCAGTAGCATTTCAGTAGCATTTTACCTTCTTGAAGATAAGACTGAAGAAACATGAAGAAATACAAAAATATTATTTGCCACTGAGATGGGATTTTTTTCAGTAACTATGTACTGACAGTGCAGTGCTATCAAACCCATATGCATGCATCTTTACATCTTGGAAGTTTTCTGAAAAGCAGACTTAATGCTGCACTACTATCATCCATAACTTTTTGTCAAAGCCTGGGCTTAGAAGTTAAAAACAAAAGGATGAGAACATGGGGCAGTCATCTCAAAATACCAAGACAAAAACATCTCCAGTGACATGCCATGATGATTTAGCAGCCCATTTTCTTTCTCAGAATACTCTGATCTCAATTCCTGGAGTCCAGCAAGAAGAACAAAGCATTAGCTAAGAGACTGAATAATCAGAATTTTTAGAACTATTTTCCCAATAAAATAATCTGATATATATATATGAAAGCAGGAATGAATATATCTCTGAGAAATCACAGCAGAAACATCCAGTTTGTCAATGTCTTTCTTGTACAGGGCCCTGTTAACTGAGCGTTCATTAGCAGCTGCAGCCTATCTTTTGCTTTAGCTTAATCTAAATGCATCCACTTTATGTATTCAAGACTGCTCTGCAATGTGAAATGATGTGGGCTACACACAAACAATCAAAAGTTTTATCTCAAATGCATGCTCCTGATTCAAGCTAAAACACTTGCACTTATAAGTGCTTCCTATAAAAGCAAATATTGCCTTTTTAACACTTTTTTTTTTTAAGGCTGCCATGTCTAGTAAAATACAGATATACAATTACGTATATAATAAACCAGATATAGTCTAATAAACAATTACATCATTATGACTTGTGGTCTTCAGATATTTAGAATTAGGATCCATATGCCAGATGATATTGGTGCTGATAAAAACCATTAAAGAAAGCAGGGAAAATTATTATCCCCAAACATTACTGCAAAATTAAGATTGATCATTAATACATATATATTAATATATACTCTTCTATAATGCCCAGACTTAGATTCAGACATCCTCAAACCTCAGAAAAAAAATATAGATATGGTAGCACCAAAGTTCTATTTAAAAAAATAAAAGCCTCAATAGACTAACAAGACACAGATCAGTTCATAGCAGCCTTCCAGTATCTGAAGGAGGCCTATAGGGATGCTGGGGAGGGACTCTTCATTAGGGACTGTAGTGAC
>JBCJKH010028376.1:0-13231 GCA_039877255.1 Loriculus beryllinus | reverse complement strand
ATTCTTAGTACAGCTACACAGACTTGGCGGTTGCTGATTGGGCACCTTAAACCTAAACAATGCTATGATTGGATAACGCTGTCCTGGGAACTTGCTTTCTAGGTCTCTTTCTCTCGCTGATTTCGGTGTCCTTGCAGCTGGTGTTTTCTGTACTCCCCTCACCTTCGGCCCCCAGTTTACATCGTTCTCATGGAAGCTGCTTAACACCAAGGCCTCTGGATTGCTCACAAGATGTCCGTTGTCACACAGCCAGTCCACACCACAACACTTACCTTCTAAGTCCCAGAAACCAGAATCACACAATGACAAGACTCCTGCATAGTATTACTAACATCAGCTAACTGAAGAGCACCAGCCAAACTCACACAATGTATATAAGTTCAGCAGAATGCCAATTCCTTCTGTTTTCTCCAGTTAAGTTGTCCAACATTCAAGACACCCATACCTGTGAACATGCCTATCCATGTAAATGCTGGAATTGAAGTCAGCAGAATAAATCCTAATACAATGCCATATTATTAATTTTTGTATCTAAATACTGAGGAAGACCCTATTAAGTAATGCATTTGTTTCCTGTAATTTTACTCTACTCGAGTTGATAGTTATAGCTGTGATACAGCATGAGTACAGGCCATTTTGCCCTTATTATTACAGCTGCATTACTTTCATTAGTCATGACAACTCTTTATTACTTCACAGATTTGAGCTTAGCTAGACAAATTTAAGAAATAAGAGATAAATTGTCCTAAAACTTTTAATTCAGCACTTGTCAAGTTCTGAGCGGCTAATTGCCTGAAAAAGAGGTTATCTGGGTTAGGGAAAAAAAAAGGCAGTTTTGCTTCTCTGACTTGTTCTTCCTTTTTTATTCTAATGATATTATAGTATTACTACTGTATTTTCTAGCATGGTTATTGCTACCTGGCATTCAACTACATTAATCTTCTTAAATTCCTGTATTTTAATTCCTGTATTTTATTGTTGGGTTTTGTGGTTTTTTCTCATAGGCACATATGCTGCAGTGCATATAAAGTTTCTTTACCTACAGAGTTGGTTTGGTTTTTACATTTTGACATCCTCTGAAAAGTGTCACATGACTAGTATTCACTACAGTCATGTATTTATTTCTTCACTTACAATCACTTTGTGGCTAAGATCAAGCTTTCTTGGCATTTATAATATATGAAAATTACAAGTCTAATCACGTTTTACTCTATTGGGAAAACAGCACAGATCATAAACACAGGAAAGGGAACTACAAGATAAGCTCAATTCTCACTGCTGTGTTACAAAGGATGAAGAAAAAGATGTAATAATGGCTTAACTTTGCTAAATCACATCCATCTTCACCCCTGATGTACATATCCTCTTCTAACTCGAAGTAATCTATGAAATGCCTAAACTCATATAAAACTAGTATTTTCATTTATACCACTGTCTAGACTTTCTGATTTTCAAGATAGAGCACTTCACAATATATAATGTATTTTTAAAATCTCTGAAGACAAACAGTAAAATTCAAAAGAAGACTCTTTCACTTACATATATTTTAACAATAGATATTTCTTCAAATTTATTTTACTTCTACCTTATTAAAAGAGACACTTTGTTCCAGTGGATTAAGTGTGTTAGCAGCAGCAGCTGCAGCTGTAAGTTGTGCTGTGAGGGCCTGCAACTGAACAACAAGACCAGCATCCAGAGCCTGAAGTAGTGAAGGCTGAGGTTTCTGTTGCTGTATCTGCAGTGTCTGTATTAACTGCTGAAGCTAAAAGAGAAAAGACAACAAATGTATTAAGCAAAAAAGAATTTTTTAAAGCAAAAAACAAAACTAGTATATTTTCCCTCCATTTAGGGGAAAAAAAAAACAAAGAAGACGACAGACCTCAGGAATGCAGTATCATCTAACCTATGGCTAATATTTCATCTTAATTTGTTTTCATTTATGGCAAATTTTGTTCCCACTTACTGGCTAATTTGTTTTCTGTAGCTGATAAGACATGCAGATGCTTCTTTCTCCTAACTTGCTCTGACAGGTTGCATGATGACCAGTCACCACTCAGGATTTCCTGTTTTCTAGTGTTCCCCCTCTTCTGTTTCTCCAGTTTGATTCCTTCTGACCTGAAAAAAATCTGTTAGCCTACTTCAGCTTCCTAAGGACCCACATATATTAGGAAAATCTGTATGCTGTAACATTTGTGTAAAGAAAGTAAACGCACTGTTGCAAGCTCCACTTTAAGCTAATGCAACAGGACTAAATGAAGAATTTGCACTAGTGTCTCTAGATTAGTCACAGTGAAAAAAAATTCATGCTGAAACTCAGGTTTGTGCTGACTGTATGCAATTCCTTTGCTCTGTTAACAAAAGACAAAAAGCAAATTGACCAGGAACTGGGAATGTCATTTGACATCCTTCAATGACACAAACTCTGGGCTCTGTATAGGACTACCTTAGGATAAAATCTGCCTAGATGCAATGCTAAACCAGAAGCAGCCACTCTGAGGCAACAGATGTATGGTAACACCAACGTATGTTACAGTAAAAACAAAGTATGGGTAACATCAAAAGACAGATGTTAAAACATACTATCTATAGTGTTGGGTGTTTCAAATATTATTTAAAAATAGTTTTGGAGGTTAGTGTGGTGACTGGAGTGCTTTGTTCATTTTGAACAGAACTACCTTAACACAAAAGTAAAGAATACTAATCCTATGGAAACAAGTTTTCCTAATGTACCATGGAATTAGTGGAAGCTGTCATTTAACCTTCCAAGTAAACCCCTGGAGCCTTACCTTTGGGGCAGTCTTGGAAAAAAGGTTGAGCAAATCCAGTCTCTGGATTTGAAGTCCCTGATTACCTTTACATTCATATTCTGCCTCTTTGTGGGGTTCACCACTGATTTCTTTTGGGTTCAATCCCTCACTTCTTACTACAGCTCACCAGAAACTCTGCACAAGCTGATTACACTGATCATCTCTTCCACAATGCATCAAAGATGTATGATCCTCTTTCAGGATTGTTTTACAGTGACCTTCTGATAATGTGAAACAACTCTTCCTATTTTTTTAAAAAACAATCATACAGACTACCACAGCTGAGCCTTTGAAAACGTTTCCAATACTCTTCTACCTCTACTGCAACACGTAAAGCTGAAGAGCTACCCTCTGTTCTTGGCTGATCCACAGAAGATGAGCAAATATGGCTGGTCCACCTTGTTCACTTCTCTGAGTAGGAAGGAATCAAACTGAAGAAGCAGAGATGGAAGCCCCAGAGTGGGAAAATCCTGGGTGGTCACCATTATAGCTGTTTTCACATTCTTGCTGATCACACCCTTTTTACTCTGCCCTCTCCTATGTCTAGACTTCCAATTTATCTACATGCACTCTCACACATAAAACACAACTTTAAGATGAAATCAAAGACTTTGGTGCTGGCAAGAGGGCTGGTGGAGTGGCATGAAGAACAGGAAAAAAAGAGACAGAGAATCAAAGCAAATGTTGCAGTTCACCTACCAATCCTAGAGATCTGCATGTACATATTCACAGTATATCCAGCTTGTCTCCATGCTTCTACTTAAGACTATATTTTCCCTCTCCCCAAATCCATTTCCTTCAATATTTTACCATTTTGAACAAAATACCCAATGTAATTTCTTTGTGATTTGCAGTTTTTTAAATTTTCATTCACTTCTCATCTGCATAATAGTTTTCTTTTGCTTCACCCTTTTTTTCTTTAAAATTACATTACTAACTTTCCCCGCTTTCCAGTCTCACTTAACATCCTTTCCTTCTTCAAAAGCTATCCCTCCACATTTCACAAAGTGCATTCCAATCCCTAAGTGTACTTTAAAGACACAAAGTATCACTCAGTGTACAGTGTAACTGTCTACTAAATATTTACCTGTTGGCCTTGAGGACTCTGTAAAATTTGTGCAACAGCAGCAAGGGTATCTGTATTAGCAATCTGAGATACCCAAGGATCTGGTAAACTTTGCACTACATTGGCTGGAGTAACTGGAGTCACAGGTGTTCCTAAAAACCAGAAAATCCAATATCAAAATATTTTAACATAGAGAACTTGAAATTGTGTTAGATGAAAGAAAAAAACCTGCTATTACTAAGTACTGAGAAAGAACTGTACTAACATCAGTTGAAACCATTTTTCTGACACACACATAGAGCACACAAAAATAACAGACTCATATCAACATTTCTCAGGTAGCAGGATTACTGTAAGTGTAGTTCACAGCTCTGTCCACTACTGACCTATGGGGACTACTAACAAAAACATTGACAAATGCAAAATTAATAGATTTTACACAGTAATCCAAACCATTTAATGGAAACAATATATACCAAATGATAATTGCTAGTAATCTAATCAGTAACATCTGTTAGTCCAGAACTTGCTGGACTTGCACTTTATCCCCGAGAGAAGCCTAAAGAATACTATTAGAAATTTCAACCTGCAGCAGCTGAATTCATAAGGATTGCTTATTTTAGCCTCTTTTTTTTCCTCAAGTGGAACACTGAGACTAAATCAGCAATCTGATAACTAGTTTCATGCCATAATTCAGAAGAATCCTCCATCCTCAGAAATAGTCCTGCTTTATCTCAGAAGTAGAAATATGCCAAAATGGATGCTAAGCATAAATTACTAGATTAGCTGTTTAAAAGACAATTTGCATTAGAATTTTAAAAAGCATTAGAGTAGACCTATGATTTTAGCAATTTCAACTAATCAAACTAATGACAATAAAAAATATTGACCTAGAAGATGCAGTCAATCCAATCCATGAGCTGGAATTTTCACATATTTACAAACACCAATGAAAAGTAAGGTGGATTTGTCCACCTCACTGCTTTTCAGCAGAGTGTCAGCTAAAAGTGGGTGACAAATGCAGGTCTGTATGTGCCAAAACTCAATTTCTATAGGCAAAACACTCCCAACCTGAAATGAAAAGAATCTCCAGAAGCAAAAGAAGTTGAAAAACCAGCTCCCAACCATCTAAGTAAGGAAGGCACTTAGAGCACAAAATTACCAAGTCTACATGTATAATAACATTAACGTTTGGTAAACAGGAACATACTCCATGAGCAATTTTTTGCCTACAATTCTCCAGCAGAGAGATCTCAGATTTGAAGGAAAAAGAAGTACATCACCAGCTGCAGTCTATATTGTGGGTTTTTTTCCCTTGAAATCACTGCCTGTTGGCCAGCACAAGTTAAAGGAGCACTCTCTAGTCATTATCCAGCCAGATCAATGCTATGGATAGCAAAAAGCTACTGATGTACTCTTTCACTTCTCTCAGTTGTGGCACCACTAACAAAGACTGTATTAAGTCCTGTGTTAGATTTTTAACTTGTCAGTGATCTACTGTTTTGACTTTAGAGAACAAAGCTAGGTCTTATTGCACTGTTACTCAACCTGAATATACTTATACTGCTGGAAAGTAAGCACAACAGGCTGTCTCCTGGTTTTGCTGTTTCCCTGATCAAAATGCTGGCTCTGTTTCTTTCTAGCATTTATTTGATTTGTGTAAGGGAAACGTGTGACATTTTTCAGCATGTTAACAGCCAATGCACCAAAGCTGATACAAGTGTTTCGATTCTAAGTATGGTTTTAACCCGTCCTTGTTTACCTGGTGTATTGTTGCTCATAGCTGCTGTAGTGCTGGGCAAGACAGGGGTCACAACTGGAGGAGGAATTCCTGCTGCCATATCCAAAAGAGGCTGAATAATTTCACTCTTGAACACATTATTCTTCTGCCATAAATTCAGCACTCTAACAATTTTACTCTAAAAGGAAGAAAGGATAACAGAAGATCTGAGTCATGCTTATATTCCTTGTTATTATCAATTATGAAATTCTTAACTAGCAATGTCAATCTGCCTAGATTGAAACACCTTTAAGTTTACAAACTGTAAAAGCCTTAGGAACAGTTACACTGGATCACATCAAAGATGTCTAAGCTATAAACCTGAAGCTGATCCTAGGCAACAGTAAAGATACACTATGCACATAGTGACAGTCTTTTCTCAAGAGGAAATTAAATATATTAAAGACAAACAAATGCATCTAGCTCTTTTGCACCTTTACTTTTAGAAGATGGTATGGAAGAACAATTGTTTTAAGTATTTTAAAGAATTATTAATAATTAAACCAAGGAATTACTCGTCTCCTCAACTTTTATAGTCAACATATAGAAATGCAATTCTAACCTATGAACAAAATTATTTATGTCCACTGAAAAATATGCACATACTAATAAAACTGCTACATACTTTTATTAGGAAAATCAATATTTTGCAAAACCTCTTGATAAACTGAGAAATTTAAAAATTTAAATTGGAACACAATTGCTACCTATTGAAATTACACTGTAACATTAAAAAATATGGATCATGGATAAGAAAAAAAATCAAAATTAAGATTTCATACAACTCCATTACATGCAACTCATTGTTCAGCTTGCATTTCTATTCCACTGTTTTGATCTGCTTCTAAATGTTTTCTTTTCTCAGCCTGACTTCTACCAAAAGACAAGATTTTGCTTTATTTTGAAAAGTTGAATAGAAATACATGTGACAGTAAAAGACCCTTGCTTAGATGAGGGAGCAAGAAGTTTGTTGTATTATAGAGAGGAGAAAGTTCTTTACAAGACCTTGTGTTTGCTGTTATAAAGATGACTTAATTATTTAAATTTTATGAAATATGAACATAGGGTACTTAACCACAGTGTTTAAAACAAAAAAACCTTCTGTCTGTCCTGAACTTCAAGAGGATACTTAATTTTAATAGAGAGAAATGATGAATTTTGACTGCATAGAAGATGTAATTTAGAGTCTCTTCTATCCAGACCTGGAATATAAAACCATTTCTGTGCTTCTGTATCTATCTCCCCATTGTACTTCCCATCGCTGAGCTAGACAAAGGAATCAGTGGAGCTTGTTTTTTATTTTAAATAAAATGCTACTCTAGTTCTGCTTGATTTAAAAACAAAACGAAACCACATTTTCTTATACAAGGGTAACTTGTGTTTCTCTGTCACACCTTTTAATCACACTAAACATCAAAATGCTAGAAAACAAGAACATATCTTGGTATCTCTGATAGCATAATTTTTTGCTGGGTTAGATATATGGTAACTACTTTCACAGCAAAGACTTTCCTATAATACCAAATTCATACACAACACAGCAGCAAGACTTCAGATTGTAAAATACAAAAGATCCTACAAATGAACTTGATAGGAGCTTTACAAACCACAAACAGACTTTGCTTTACTACTACCCTTCACATTAAACATGTCTAATGTGATATATTAGTTGCCATGCATTGAAATATCACAGCATAAGTAGTGCTATTTCTTACCCTACAATAAATTTACTATACTTTATTTTTAACCAGACACTTACTCTATACTTGCACCCATCCTTGTGCCAGACCTGCTTCTTCAATAAGTCAAGCTATTTCTGCATTAGTGTATTTCCCAGAGTAGTAAACCAAATGATTACACAAGACAAACTAATACTGCTTAAGGAATACTACTATATGAAGAAAAACATGTTTACTATCTTGTCTATTATATATAAAACACTACAGAATAGAAGCAGCACACGCTGATCATACAGATAACCTAAAACCACACTATAAAAATGTCATTTAAGTTGATCTGTTCAGCAGTATCTCAGAACTCAGCTGCAGAAGAGAAGACATTCACAGCAGCTTTTCCAACTACTTAAAATTTGCAAATCCTGACATATGGAGGTCCTAACTCCTCTAAAAAGGCAGGAAGCTTAAAAACAACTGCAGGAGACATGCACTGGCTGAACTTGCCTTACTTAATCATCTTCTATGCACGCCTGGAGTTTGCGGATCTTTGGTTGAAAACTACAGCCGTACGAACGCATGTGAGTATTCAAAGAATAACCTGTCTTCCTCTTCGTGCAGTGTCCCCCCTCACTCACTACTTCATTTAATGACTCTATTACACAAATTTATGTGGAGGATAAAGCTTATAGCATTTCCCATCTTTTTGTAATTTTTCAATTCAATAAGAAGAAACTCTAGCTCTTTTAAGATGCAATGTTAAACTGCCTGAACACGCAGTTTATTTCCAGCCAATCTATTATAAAGATAATTTGGTAGCGGTCTTGACTACTGTGGTCTAAGGGAACAGCTGAACTACTGGCTGAAACTATTCAAGTTCAGCCTTATTCAGTTGTTGGCTGATTCACTATCAAAGGAAAGATAACTTTTAAGATACTTTTTTTCTCTCCTATTGCTCCTTCAGTCCAAAACAGGCGATCCTGTACTGAAGATACTGCTGCCAAGAAAGATGTCTATTCCTTGACACTAAAAAAAACCTGATCACTCATTTTTTTCACTGAAAAGGGGAAGAAATCAATAGAAGTCTGACTATAAATCCCTGTTCTACTACATGCTCACTTAATATTTGCCGCCCCCCCCCATCAAAATACATTAACTTGAATCCACCTGGTCTTATTGAAAACCTTTCCAAAAGTCTAATTAATCTAATATGAAATGTCTTTCCCCCATCCCTATACTCAGACAAGCAAAATCAAAGAAATACATAAAAACATGTACATCTATAATTAGGTCCAATCTAGCAAGCAGAAAGCAAGATCAAAATCTTTCTTCCTCACAAATAACATGCTAAAAATTGCCTTAATTAGAAAAACCTGTAAGTGGTTTACCTTGTCATCCCCAGGGCAACGGTACAAGTTCTGGAAAGTACTGATGATGTTATTGCTGAACCTTGGAGCAAATACATCCTTTTCTTGTCCAAACTGATGCCGGGACTGTCTCACAATGGAGTCAATGACATACAGACCAGGTACCTTGTATTCTGGTTTGCACTACAAAGAATGATAATTTAAAATACACATATGTGAAAAATAACAAAAAACACTGATGGCAGAATAAGTATGATCAGTCCTCTTTGATTTTTAAACAGGGCAAAGTACTAATAAAATGTTCTCTATTTAACAAATTCTCCTGAAAGATTAAACTCACTCAAAACCAGCCAGCCTTAATATTCAAATTACCACATCTGTAGGTATTCTGCAAATACATAAATGGTTTAAAACCTATTCCCCACCACTAAAAAATTAACATTTTAGAATCTAGCTATTAAAAATTTGCACATGAACCACACAGCCTTTTTAAATGCATATATCCATTTTAAGAAAACAGAATAAAGCATGGCCAAATTCTTAATAGTACATTGGTATTAGCTGTAAGTACAGTTCAAAATATTTTAGTCCTTTTTTATGATCAAAGTCAATATTAAAGTTAACATTCATTTACTTTCTTTCACATTTAATTAGCATTTGGCTTACCCTCTCTTTGCAGAAAAAAACATATTTATATGGACATCTGTTTGTTTGAGAATATTCAATGATACTGGTCTGGAAAACTTGTATAATTTATGAACAGCATGGTATTTATAAAGCATGTCTGCTAACTATACTAATTAGTTAATTTTACTTAACAAGTAAAGCTAAAACTTTTGTGTTTTAATTGCAAAGTAACTGCACCATAACTACTGCTAACAGTTTAAAGACAGAATGAAAAGCGGCACAAAGACATAACGAAGTCATTACCAGAATGGTGACTATAACTATATAGTTATACTATGATAGATTTACTTCATGAATATTGGTTGTATACACTTACCACACAAACTACTAGGGAAAAATGGGAAAGTACACCCATTCCCTCTCTGGTCCACATAGCCTATAAACATATTATGCAACACACTAAATTCATAATCTCTAACACAGTGCCAAATTATTCAGACTATTAATTTTATTATAGCCTACATATAAACTTCCTTTTCTGAAAAGTGCTGATATGCTAACATGTACAACCTTGATAAAGCATTTATTTAGGATCTAAACATGGTTCAGTGTAAGTATGGCATTCCTTATTTTTAAGGATGTGAGCAGCATCCCTTTAAGAATAAATGTGCATTATGAAATTACAAAATTAAAATCTAACTGGATATACTAAATTGTCTTCAGATAATAACCTCAATGTACTGTAGCTATTGAAAAGTTAAATTATTACCAAGAGTATTCCTGATACAGAACTGTATATAATTTTTCACAATATTCAAATTAATAAACCACACAGATATTTAATATGAAAACTCAGCAAACATGTTAGACGGAGTATTTAAAAACATGACATATACAGAAAGAAAAATATTATCATTAATAATCTAGCTTATAAAAAAGGATAATTAAAGTTAAAACATAAATAGAGTTACAGCTGGGGCAGTGAGCCTGCATAACCCTAATCTCAGATGGACATTTTTCACAATGAATGTGGAATCTTAGTGGATGTTTTCCACAACAAAATTCTCAGTGGATATTTTCCATAATAAATATTCACTTATTTTCTGAGTAGGTACAAGCAATAAAATAATTTGATTACTCAAAGGATTTATTCAAGTCTTGCTCTCCACGGAATATCCTCACATATATGAAATGTGGTCATTAGACCTGTGAAATGTTTTGACGGAGAATTAAACAGCCCAGTGAGCTAAGTGTGACAAAACAAAGAATGTCACAGGCAATTATTTCACCTGGAGTTTCAGCAACTTCATGAGATTAATTCTGAAGGAAGAAAATAATGTAGTAAAGAATCAACAGTAAAATAATTGAGATAGTACTGATACGACTCTGGACAAGTCTATGGCATATTTTAACAAAAGAGTCAGTATCTTGAGCTTTAAGTGATTGCTTCCAGAAAAAATAATGCAATTATCTTCCAAACATGAGTAAGTCCATGAATATCAAATAGCTAGCTTTCATCTGCTGATCTCCAATTCTACTAAAATAGGAACTTACTATTATATGATGTTGTTCATAAATTGTGTTTCACTAAATTGTTCACGAAATACTGGGGGAAAAAAAAACCCAAAAACAAACAAAACCCCCAAACCTCAAAACAAAAAGAAACCCAACCCACATCAAGTCCACTAAAGGGAAACATCTAATCCAGAGTGATCATTAACAAGATTATCAATAACAACATCCATCTTCCTTCTACAACTAGCAATGAACAGTGCAGAACTCCCTCATCAAGTAGCACCAGACAGTGAACACAAATGTACTCTTACTAGCTTGTGGAAAGGTCACTAACAACCAGTCCATTTCCTGACAAACGTTCACTATCATTCAAAGGATAAATCTTCTCCCATGCCTCTGAATACAGAACAATCAATCACAACCATCACAACAAAAAAAGTAGTATTTGGAACTTGGGCAATTCCAGATTAATTTCAGCACACGGAACTGCAAAGTGCTACCAATCTGAGATGGGTAAGGTGTTCACTTGCTTTCATTCTCCTATGCTCACCTGTAGTATTAAACAAGGATCAGAGGTTATCAATACCACTTTTTAGAGGTGAAAGAAGACCGAGGCAATGCCCTAAAAGACAACTACTTAACAAAACACTAGCAGTGATGGTAAAGTAAATTACTAATCTTTACTACTGCTGTGAAACATACATATGATACCTTTTCCACATAGGACTGATGTTTCAGTACCTAAATAATTAATTCACGAACTGTTCTGAGACAGTTAAAAACACCAGACTGAAGTTGAACCCTGCTGACACTGTCCAACTACTGCCAAAAGTCACTGCACCATACACTGAGCACCAAGAAACAAAAGGTAGTGAGGAAGACAGGTTACTGACACAGAGCAATCGAGACTGCTTGGTAAAATGGACAACAGAAGAAAAATTGCATCCAATATTGCAACATTAACAGACTACTTCTCTAGCTTGTTAGCCAAAATAAAAAGGCAATCTGATCATAATTTACTCCTATTTACAGAAGGAGAAGAAATTCAGTACTAAAACGACCAACTGAGCAATCAGCTACAATGCAGACAAGGAAGGAAAACTCATAAATTGGAATCCATGCTTTTCCAACTGCAGGTAACATGCTATTTTACCCAAGAATAATTAACTATTGCAAGGAAAGAAAATGCAATAAAATTCTTTGTTATACAGAATCCTTAAATTAATCCTGCATCTTCTCAAAAAGTAATTTCAGTCTAAACATATAAATATTTTTTTAAT
Organism: Loriculus beryllinus; assembly: GCA_039877255.1. Taxonomy (NCBI): domain Eukaryota; kingdom Metazoa; phylum Chordata; class Aves; order Psittaciformes; family Psittacidae; genus Loriculus; species Loriculus beryllinus. The sequence continues at coordinate 1,116 of JBCJKH010028376.1, read as the reverse complement.
TTGTTTTAAATTACTAGCAGGAACCACAAACTGAAATGCTACATCTGCTACACAAAAGATAAGGCTTCCCTTCAGCTTTAAAAACTATGGGAAAACCTGGCAGAACACCAACAGCAACTGTCACTCACCAAAACACTGTCAACTTTTTTGCAGTTCTCTGTTCACATGGGCCACTCTGACAGCCTCTTCTACCATTAAATGAATACATACAGAAGTAGTCTTACAACATTATCTAAAGTCACTGAGATCAAACTATATCACACATACAAAATGAGGACAAAGTATTCTCTTTCTGCATCATGGGTTGGCTACTGATTACAAGAAGAAACTGAATGTGACTAAAAACTAAACTAACATGATAAAAATACTAATCCATGTGTACCTAAACCCTAATACTCTTCAATACTCTGTAATCCAAAATGAAGAAATTTTTCTCAGTGCTAACACAAAACACCCATGACTGACATACCTTTTGAATGAATTTCTCAACACTCTGTACAACGTGCTTGTAGAACTGAAAAATAAAACAGTATTTCAGAGGAGAAAAACTCAAAATCCATACATTTGTTCAAGTCATGCAATACTGACAGTAGAACCAGAAACACAGAAATCCAATACCTACAGCTGAGTATGCTGTCTTCCTTAAAACACTGAACAGCATACAAAGAAAACGAATTTCACTTTTTCTTGCCTTCTGAAGGTTTTTTACACTGCACTTTTTTAATAACAGGCATTTCTTTAGTGAGAACTAAGAGAGTAACATCACTGTTCCTTCAAAAACATGATTATTTCATTGTACATGACTGAAGATGTTAACCTAAAGTTATTAAGTACAGCATGTACTTCCTATATTTATTTTCCAAGTGTTCATTTTAATAACCTAAAAGCATGAGTACAGGAAGATAGGAAGACCTTATAGCATCCACTGTATTTTTTTAAGTTGACCTGGCCATTTCTTTTTATGGGGTTTGGTTGGGGTTTGGTGGTGGTGATTAGTCAAGTTTTGCAAATTTTTAGGCGTGTTTTTTTGGTGGTGGTGGTTTTTGGTTTGTTTTTTTTTTTGGGGGGGGGGGGGGAGGGGGACGGATGCAATGGGTTCTATTTTTCTTCGTTTGT
>JBCJKH010028374.1:37080-59659 GCA_039877255.1 Loriculus beryllinus | reverse complement strand
TCGTGTTTCCTTTTGCTTCTGTATAAACAGACTGAGTCACTTCCAGGTAGTCCTGATGGTTGTTATAGCTGAACTATTTAAAGAAAAGATATGATTGAAAATACAGTCGTGTGTGCATATTTGATGTGTATTTTCTTAAATTACTAACTAACATCTTTTTTACGGTCTTATTTTAGTCTTGATACATAAATATGTACATACACACTTTCAAACTTCCCATGTTTCAGGTGAAGATAGTTAGCTGTCATCCACTGTAAGCAAGTCCAAACAAACCCTCAAGCTTTGCAACTTTTAGAATGGGCACTCTTTGTGAGATCATTTCTCCGATGCTTGTAAACTCAAGATTAGTTGTTGAAGCAAAATACAAAGAGATCACAGGAAATACAGACATATAGAACATGATAAAGCATATCCGGACAAAGATGAATTGGAGTGGTATAAAAATGAAGCATTGTGTCTTTTGTGCTGCCTGTAAACACCCTAAATTCCATCCAGAGGTAAATAAATTCTATTAAACATTTATTAATTTAATTTGTGCTGCAATACAATAGTCCGTTTCCTTGTCTTACATTTCAGCTCTGCACTCATACAGAGCAAAATTATATCTAGTTATTCTCATGCAGTTAAGCCATAATTTAAAAAAGGAGTATCTAATCACATAAATAAGGAGGGGTGACAGAATCAGGATCTGAAGAATTTTCAGAAACACCTGCAGTCTCTTACAAAAGCTTTCCATGCAATGGAAAGTAGTTCATTTTTACAAGAGATGATTTAAGTTTAGTAACACTGGTATTTAAAACATTGAAGCATCAAAATCTGGCCTTCTTACTGAAGTAAAAAAAAAGCAAACAAACAAACCGTAAGAAAGTAAGACAAAGTAAGATTTTCTAAAACTTGCCTGTAAGTATGGGGTCTAAAAAGCAAGTTGTAGGCACAGGTTTGACCTTGTCTGAACCGGGCATCAGTGAACTAGGAGGTAAGGGTTTTAGTAGAAACATTGTCCCATTCATTCTCTGGTAGATGCTGTACAGATTTTTCATCCTTGAATCAAAAATGAAAATCTCACAAATCCAACTGAAATATTTTCTTTTTGACAAATTTAGGGTCTTTGATCCTGACATTTTTAAAGTTTATGTTCAAAATGCCTGATATAGGAAGCAAACTTTTTGTCTTACAGAATCATAGAATCGATGTGGTTGGAAAAGACCATTATCTACACTGTTTTATCCTTTTGGCTTTACCAGGTCTATCTTACTAATATGTTATGAAATTCTTTCTCATTTGTATCTACTTAATTTCTGTGTTTTCAATCTGAAATTCAGGGTGGTTTTCAATATGAGCATGGGAACCTTGTGAGCAAAATCACAAGAGAGGCAATTAACTTTAAACAGACCATTGTAACAGGTCTGGAATATTTTCTAGTAAAGTATTGTTTCTGCTTACCATCACTTTGTAAGGAGCAGCTCCTTCTGGAAGTATCATATTCTGTCAAAAACATGTGTTTCACTGATACGGGTGCTATTGAAATTCATTCTGTAATTCTCTAACAACTGTGGTACAAAACAGGTAAAATTTAGGCAATTACCCAGTTCTATAAAGTTTGAGCATGCTTTCAGAAAGTTTCAGAGCTAAACTCTGCAGTGTTCCTTCCCCAGTCCACTCTAACCTAGGGTCTGGACAAGCAGCTTTATAAAAAAGGAATTAATTTCATTTTCACCTTAGTACAGCTCTCTGGTTCATATCACATCTGCTGTAATTTCTTTAATGATCAGCTTAAAAGTAACACACCTAAAAATAAATAACATCATGCAGCTGAGCCATGTTAATGGCTTTCTAGTTAATTGTGTGCCAGTTCTACTTGTCATTGTTGGAGTGACTCTCAAATGTACTAGGAGTTACACCTAAGCACTAATGCTGCAGCCTAAACTCAGTGAACTGGTGGCAGAATTTGACTTGACTTCTCTGTATAAAGACCAGGAGAAATTTTTAATGGTATTTGTGCAGGAAGCAGTCTCCTCCTAGTTGTGGTTATACCCCTAGGGCAGTCGGTGGGGCTGTCAGACCCTGGTGCCTGGCTGTGCAGGCGCATGGAGGGAGGATTACAGTAGATGTAGGATCCCACCAGCACTGGTGCTGTGTCCCTGCCTGGCACACGCTGTCTCATGCCATGACTCTGTGGTCAGCCGAGGAGCTCCCTTGGAGAGAGGTGGTGAGTGAGTGAAACTGGGTAGCACAAGCTCTTCTCCAGCCTGTGGTTTCTGACACTGAAACCCTCTGGCTTGAAAAAGGAAACCGTAAGCTTGTGCTCTGCCATGAACTGCGGGTACAAGCTGAGCTTCAGAGCCCTTCCTTGTTGATGGGTCCCTTTTCAGCTTTTCAGGGTGCTTTGTTTAAACCATGGTTGTTTTGCCTTGGTGAATATTAGTTCTTTGCGTGGATATGTCAAGTGATGAGCAACTTGGAAAGTGATGTCTGTTGGAAATGGTTCTTCTGTGATGACCCTGTAAATGAGTCACAGTGTAATGGTAGCTAGTGCAGTGAGGAGTTCTTCATTTAAAATTCTGCTGCTGAACCAAAGGAAAGGTTGGAGTAATTTGCTGTGTAATGTGGAGGTTGTTCTCTCTGTTAAACCGTCTCTGACTGAAGAAACATTCATGTAAATGTTGGCAAAACCATTTTTATTCTTATGGGATGAGTCAGCCTGTGTTAGATGTTGGATATTGTTTTGAATACATTGCAGGGTGCTCAATCCACACAGTGTTGTTTTCTAGCCATGCTGTTTTGTGCTACCTTTCCATTAAGTGATAGTGATTTTTCTAAATTATTGACTTTTTGGTTTATGAAGGCAAGTTTATTTCTTAATTCTGCAGAGGCTATAAAAGGGCATTAAGTGGGCAAGTCCTTTAATTTAAAATACACAATTGCATTGCTGCTCTTTCTTTCTGATGAATCAAACATTGGGTATATTGATACTAGTAATGGAACATAATGGCTGCACGTCAAAAGTAAAGGTAATTATTGAGGAATACAAAACTAACCTTGACAGATAATTGCTTGTTGAAATCTGATGCGGTGCAACAAATGGGGGATTATTAACATCAGACTCCCATGTTCATCTATTATTTCATTAAATCCTGTATGCTGCAATGATAGGGCTATCATTGCATTAAAAGCATACCCCTTTTCTGGGAGATGCATGTCAATTCTTGATTAAGGATTTTTGATTGCATGAGAGCTGTGCTGTCCTTAATAAATCATTGTGTTGTCATTCAAAATGCTAGAAAGCTCCGAGTAAGTTTTGTCAGATGTGGGTTATATATGGGTGTATATTACTTGTTGAATGAAAACCAACCCTTGTTCCATTTCTGTGTTTCTGACTTTTTTTAATCTGATGGTCTCTTAAACTCACAAAGCAGTCCTTGTGTTTTTTAAATGCATGTTCATCCAGCAGGCATTGAGAGATTTGTAAAGATTTTTTCATCTATTGGAAAAAAGTGTAACTTCTGACATGAACTGGTGAAAAGAAGGTGGAAGGTAGCAAGCATGCAGGCTAGGGAGAGTCTTCAGATTACATGAGTAATAAAACCTGAAAGAACTTTGAAGAGATATGTCAGATTTCAGTCAGCTGAAGTCTTTAAATCAAGAACAAGCCTTTTGTTCAAATACGTGGTGTACCTTAAATCAAGCAGCAGTTATTTAAGCTTTGGATTTTTGCTATGAACTCCGTAAGACATCTGTTTATTTAGCTCGAGGAAAATGTTTTGGCTGAGAACCTTGAATATGAGCAGTGCAGTGCTTTCACAGTTTCTGTGATTTTAGCTCTTAGGTTTTCAATTCCAGGTTCAAGAGTGAGCTAGCTGCTGCATTTTAATGACCAGCAGTTCACTTACTGCTACAACCTGCACCGGCTTCTCTTCAGAAGAAAAAGTCACAGGTGGATCTTTTGTCTTGTGCACCAGGGTGATGGGATGCTTCTGACCAGTGACACTGCTGTGTGCTGCTTGTCCTCTCTTACTCTCTCTAATGTGCTTTGAGACTCTGCAAGTGATACACATAGACCTGAAATGGTATTCTAAGGACTTCTCTAAGTGTATCATTCCCCAGAGCAAACCTGACTGGGATAATTAGCTCCAGAACAGGTTTTCTGAAGTCTGCAGTTGTACTTTGAAAGACGGTTACAAACACTGACTGGGAGAATGTCTTACAGTGATGTCTTCCTTTACACTCATAAAAAAATTCCATGTCACTTCATTTTGTGACTAAAAAGCTGAACTACATTTTTTATCATTGTGGTTGATGGTAAGAGTATAATGTTGTTATAGTCAGCTTAACAGTTTTCATCGAGAGTAGTCCACCAATGCTACTCAAAGACTATGGTGGCAAGGATAAAAAGCACTAAAAACATGGAAGTTTTCTACAACAAATTTTATTAAAAAAAAAAAAATTCTATCAAAAAAGGCATAATTTACCTGATCATCCATGAATGAAAAGAAGCACATGAAAATTTGCCTTATTTCAAAAGACAGTGAAGTCTTCAAAGAATACACAGTCTCATTTCTCCACTCTCATCTGCTTTCTCTCTCTGACCTGGAAAACTGCTGTCATAGCTGTATCTATTTCCTGTAGGAGCTATTAGTCAGTAGCATTAGATCTGCCTAAACATGATCGCTTTTCTGTACGTTACTGATGCGCTATTTTCACATAATGCTTTTCATCCATCAGAGGTTGCCGAGTTCTCTGTGCTGGTTGTTGAACAAAGCACTGAAGTGTCCTCTTGTAGAAGGTTCAGAGATCCCAAAATATTTTAGTAACTCTCTTTCTCTCATGTAACTCACAAATGTTACAGAGGACAACCTTCTTGTGGCGTATTTCAAGGTTGTAACATGAAGTGCTTCTCTGCTTTTGATTCCTACGCAAAAGTACTTCAGCCGTCAATTTTGAGTGTAACCAGCTCAATTCCTCTTTTTTTAAATGGCAGATTCAATAAAAAACTCCATCTGGCTTCCATAGGAAGCTTGCACAAGTCTTTATTTGTTTTTTTTCAGGACACAAGGAACTGTGGCCAGGATTAGAACCTCTTCCTCCTGCAGCACACTTGCCAGATGACAAGGTTATTGAATCTGGTTTTAACTTACTATGGGTTAAAGGAATGAACTCAGCTCAGGGAAGTGGGTGCTACTTTTCTACTTCAAAGGTCTCTTACAAAATCAGCCTCCAAAGATTTACATGCAGAGTGTGGTTTTGACTTGGACAGTCTGTTGCATACCTCTCATTTCTTTCGAGTGCTTGAAATAGAGTTAGAGAGTGCCACAAACCACATTACAAAATCCCAGCAATTTCAAGATCAGCAGCATTGGGTGAACCTTGTTACAAAATCCCAGCAATTTCAAGATCCGCAGCACTGGGTGAATCTTGTTACATGGCTAAATGCAATTTATATTTTTTCTTTCACCGTTTAAGTTTCTACAATGTTGTAAAGTCTCTTCAAATGCTTGTTTTCTGAGTAAAACATACAAGTATTTCAAATCCACTGGTGTCACTTAAAATTATTCTCAGGTGTTGTCCTCAATGAAATATGCACTGTGTTAAAAACTGTCACTTTTGATGGACAGAATTTAGTTTCATCACCTTTCAGGTTTGAATTGGGGAGAAAAGATCATGCTTTTACTTTAATTTTTTTAAAGTGGCTTTTCTATTTGTGAAGATCATTTCTGGTTAATCAGTGATGCAAATTCGAAGTTATTTTATGAAGGAATCCTTCTCCTTTTTCAAAATGTAGATCGTTGTTTTGCATTTCTGGTATCTACAGAGATACCAGATTTTAATATTCCAGGATGTTTTCCCCTTTTTTTTCCCGAGAACAGAGAAGACTGCTCCTGTGAACTGGTGCCAAAGTATTTCAGTCTGCAGCATAAATACTAACCTTAATCTTTCAGATGCAGAGCAGTCAGGATGCTGACCTCTGCTGAGGTGTAGCTGCATGCAGAGTTTCAGACTTCAGGTGGCAATGCCTGTTGTAATTATGCATGTCCTTCATTAAACGTGACTGTGTACATAATAGCATGCAGTATGGGCCAGATTTGTAAAGCAAAGCATAAAAAACATTAACACACTTGTGTAAGATGAGGAAATAAATAATTCCAACTTAAAATATCCTGGGTTTCTCTTTTCCTTTTTCGCACTTTACCTATACATACTATTTATATACACTCTGCGTTCTATTTGCTCCTTTTACTGGAGGTGATTTCATGCCTCTGCCACTGTGCCAGTTCTTGCACTGCACGATCTGTTTGTAATGCTGAGCACACAGCATTACTGGCATTAGAACTGTTCAGACCAGTTTTAGAAATAAGGTAATATTTCTCTGTCCTGTAACTAGCTTTATATGAACCTGATTTCTTAGCATCAAAGGGTTAAAAGTAATTTTTTAGTCTTCAGCAGTGAATTTTCAGTGCAGGATATGTTATGAGGAAGTGTTCATAATTCTAAAATCAGGTTTTTATGTAAAATAGCTCAAGGAAATTTATTTGCTTGCACTGGGAGTAGGCTTGCTATTGGGTATCCCTTTATTCCTCTTATTGACAAAACAGTTTGTTGGAACTTCTAGCAGTGAATATTTGCCAGGTTTGCCTTCATTCAAACAGAGGGACTAGGAAACTATTTAGAATTTATTATGAATGCTCAGGAAACTTAACTCATTAAAAAAGATGGTGATAGCACCAGAATCAGAAGTGATAGTTTTCTTCGAGACAGGGGTCCTCAGGACTTAATGCTTTCCTAAAGCTCCCCAATATTGTTGGCTTCCTTTGAATGAACTAATTTGGAGCAAATTCACCTACTGTATTACTTTAGCACTTTATTAAAAGTTTATTGCAATATATATGTAGAAAAAATAATAGGCCTCTGTAAATCTCATGGATATAACTACGTCCATGGATACTGATGTCATGAAACATTACAAGGTACAGTGGTTTCTGTGGTATTTCCAAATAAAATTAGAGGTCTCTTGTTTGCAGTTTGTTTGTGGTCCTATCCATTCAGTAAACTAGTGTATGGATCCAATAATAATAAAGAATAAATATGTGCTATAGCTTGATGCTATTTTGAAGAAGTTTTGGCATTATATCCCTAATTTTACTGCTGTATTACCATCATTTTCAGTTGTATTTGGCTTGATTTATGATATTCTTGTATTAGTAACATATAAAAATTGTTATTATTTTCATTTGTTCAGCTGATGCATAAATCTTTTATATGCCTTACTCCTTATCAAATCAGATTAAATGATTAAAAATTCTGCACTATGCAAGTATTCTTTTCTCCCTGAGTGAGTACTGACTGTTAGTGCAGGTGAAGCACAAGAGTGTCAGTTCCAGTATTTCAGTTCTCGTGGGTGCAACAAGCATCACTTTGTACCTTTCTTGCTTATCAATCATTCCACTGTGATCATATTTGCAAGCAGTAGAAGGGAAATACTGGAAAAGGGGAGAGAGGCGATTGAAAGTGACTTGGTAAGATGAGATCATCTGAAGAAATAGGCATCTAAGTCACAGTTGAACCCTAGTAGATGTAAATGTCAGAGGGTGGAGGGAGTTGGAGCAAAACAATGGGTCAGTCACAGCCAATGTATTAAAAGTAAATGTATGTTTTCCACCCTAGTTCAGGCAAGTCAGTTCTCTGCCTTCTCCTCTGTCATATTCAAAATACATATAAGACTTTTAATCAATTTTATTTAACCATTTCCCATTTTCAGAACCAAAAGTATCATGCTGTTTGGAAAGGGAGGGAGCTGCAAAGGGACTCTTATGTGAGAGAGGTTTTGTGTAATCCAGCAAAATGTGTGCAAGGCATTGTTATATTTCTGTGTTTTCTCTCAACAGAGAGTACATTTCGGCTTTTAAAGTATGTGATTTCAACAAAAGGTTTTTCCTTCTTTGAATATAATCTGTGAGATAATGGAATTACGTCTGAGAGCTCCAAATATGAACTTAAGTACAATTTGACAAGCAGAGCTTCATTGATGGGGCTTTGAGCAACTTGGTCTAGTGGAGGGTGTTCCCTCCAATTCCCATGGCAGAGGGGTTGGAACTAGATGATCTTTAAGGTCCTTTCCAACCCAGACCATTCTATGAGTCTGTGATTAAGCATTCTGCTTGAACTGGGCCACGTTTACAGCAAAGCAGTTTAGTTTTCATATGATTTTGTAACTTTGACATAAACCATAAGCCAAATTTTTGGTGTCTGTGCTCATGACTTGAGTGCAGTACAGTTGTGTTTATATACACCACATGAGGATCTGCCTTCCTCCATATCTTCTTTAACACTTTTTTAATGCTTAGGGAATGAAGCCTTTGGTTATTTGGAAATGCATCTTTTAAGAAAATGCCAGCACAAAAATCTTTTAACTGTGAGCACCTCTCCTCTTGTGTGCCTTCCTTTGTAGCTGCATTTGGCCTCTACTTCCCAAGGAAAGAGTACTTGGAAAATGTTTACATTGATGAGCCAGCAGGTACACCACTCCTGCGCATCCACACCTTGAGGGATTCTCATGGAGAGGTGGCCCACTTTCATCTGTGCCAGAATCTCATAATTTCCCGAGCAAGATCACATGAAAATAATTGGTTTCAAATCAGAGAAAAAACAGGACTTCTCTACCTCAGTAAAAGCCTGGATAGAGAGGACTTCAACATGCTGTGTAAGTATGCGAAGACTATCTGTCCTTGTTAAAGTATTTCTTGTTAAAACAAAGTGCAATTAGATCATGAGGTCTGTCCATTACCATATGAGCATCAAATTTGGAGAAAAACGTATTTTTCCTTTTAAAATCAGAAAGCAGACCCAATGAAACACGCAGCAAATGCAGGAAACCATATGCCAAAGCAGTCACTGCCCTGGAGCAGATCCAGCTGCTCACGCTATGGACTTCAGTATGGTGGGTGGGAAAGTTGCATTGTTTGAAATATTTTTTCTGCATTTCACAGCTGTATAAGTCACAGCTGTACATTGAGATTTGCAGTTTGCTCATCTACTGATGCAAATTAAGCCGATTCCACTGTGCTAATGCTGGGAATTTAGTGCCCAGACCAGTGTAGTTAGATTAGTTAAACTCACACCTAAAATGTCCTTGATTGGTAACATGGATTCACAAAGTACCTTTGCATGTTACACCAAGCAGCAGCCCTTGGAAGAAATGGGTAAGTGTATCTCTCTCCCTTTCTTGAGATATTTGGCATTGTAAGAAAAGCTTACCACTGAACTACAGAAATGAATTATCTCTTTTTTTTCCCATCTTCTTTATACTTTAGCAGTAAATTGGTTTTGGTGATTTTGATCTATGAGGAAATTACGTATCATTAGATAGTGAAAGAGGAAATGGGTGAGGAGTTAATGGCATACCACTGTGATCGGTTGCAGAAATTCTGCTGTGGGAGAGAGTCTGTAGTACCTGTCTTGAGTTTGTAACAGCCATATATCAACGCTACCCTTTGACTTAGGTGCCTTGATGTTGAAATGTTTAACTTCAGACACTCACTGTTACATTTTTTAAGGGCTGAGTGCTTGATATCTCACCCATTTTTGCTGCATTTTTGATACTCAGTGTCCATGAATATCACTTAGCTATTTGTAACTGAACAAAGGAAGAAGAGCTATCCAGATCTTCAGAGCCTTGTTTTGTCCCTATGGGGCAAAGTGACTTAGAGCATCTCTTCAAGCGAATTAGATCTGCTGCAGAAATAACTATCACTCCATCTGTAGTCAAACCAAGGTAGTAAAAATAAATAAAGCTTGAGGTTTTATTTGTAGGTGCCACAAGTTGATGTCTGTGTTATATTTTGACCAGCTCTTTATATTTCAAAATTATAAAGCAAGTTGTCCTCTAAATCTAAATAATTTGGCCCATATCCTCAACTGGTATAAACTATCAGACTTAAATTACAGTAATTATGAATCTCTCCTGAATATCTATTCCATTTTATGCACATTTTTTTCCCTGCTGCCATCCCATTCTGTTGTAGTCCTTCGAAAAAACAGTCCTATCAATAAGCTGATTACTAGTAGTGACCTGGTTTATGTCAGCGTCTTACATACAGAATATATTCATTCTGCGAGATTCTGATAATGTAAAACTGGTGCTAACACCTATAGTTTTTTGTCTTACTGGGGGTATTAATATAAAGTCTTCCCACCAACAAATAACTCACTGAAGAATTGCTTCTGCATAATAGGACTATATGGTTGCTTGCGCAATAATGGACTAGAGTACAAAATGACTAAAAAACCTGCAAAATATTTCTTCTGGCAGTTTGTTCTTTCATTTTTTCCTCTGAAGCTGTAGGAAACTGGATGCCATTATCAAAGGTGATGCTGTATGTCTTCCTTTCATCCCACCCCTTTCAAGAGAAGGAATGTGACTCGGCTACACGCACCACAGTTTTCCTCTCCTTGATGAATGCTACTGCACCAGCTTGCAGTTCCCTGACAGCAAGGCAGCTTTGCTTCACAGAAATGGATCTCTCCTTTCACATCAAGGAGAATAAACCACCCGGCACATTTCATCAGCTTCAGTTACCCTCAATTCATCATCTGTGTCAGAATCTTAGCATTTCCTACAAACTGCTGGCAGGTAAAACTAGAACTGAGCCACTCATGTACCAGCAATAGATGTAAACAGCTGCACTCTGTTAAGATCTCTTTTGTAGTAGATCCTCTAGATTGATTCTGTAAAGGAAATTCTATTGCAAATGTGAACTCAACCTGAAAATTTTTGCCTTTGAGATATATAGGGGTGGGAAGAAGGTCTGTCCCCTTCCCTAGGGAAAAGATTGGGTTTAGAAGTTCACACCAGCTAAGAACAGACTGGGAATATCGTGGGTTTTAAAATGTGCTGCTTCTCGATCATAGAATGGTTTGGGTTGGAAGAGATCTTAAAGATCATCTAGTTCCAACTTCCCTCCCATGCGCAGGGAGATCTTCCACTAGGCCAGGTTGCTCCAAGTCCCATCCAGCCTGGTGTTAAACACTGCTGGGAGTGAAGCATTCCCAACTTCTCTGGGCAACCTGTGCCAATGCCTCGCCACTCACAGTCAAGAGCTTCTTCCTAATATGTAATCCAAATCTCCTCTCTTTTATCTTAAAGCCTGTGTAAGAAGTCTCTTTCCAGATTTCTTGTAGACCCCCTTTAGGTGCTGTAAACTGCTCTAAGGTCTCCCCTGAGCCTTCTCTTCTCCAGGGTGAACAAGTACAACTCTCTCAGCCTATCTTCATAAGAGAGGTGCCCCTCTTGTGTTGGGGGTCCCAGAGCGGATAATAGTATTCCAGGTGGGGTGTCTACCCTACTATAACCACACAACTTACTTGTGAGTCTGCTTTTTACCATGCAGTCCAAAATGGATTTACTGGATTGCAAAAGAGTATTAAAGAAGAAAACTGTCAGAGTCCCACAATGAGAAGTGAAAGCACTTATTTATACTGAGGCTCTGTTTTTCAGCTGAAGGTATGCCCTTCCGATACAATGAGAACACCACTGGTGTGAGTGTGACACAGCGCCTAGATCGAGAAGAGAGAGAGAGATACGAGCTGATAGCCAAATGTACCGTGAGAGAGGGCTTCAGGGAGATGCAGGTGGAAGTGCCCTTCCTGGTGAATGTGTTAGATGAAGATGACTCTCCACCCTTCCTGCCCAATGGCACTGATACTGCAGATGCTGTTGTGGAGTTCAACAGGAAAGAGGTAATCTTCTTCTTTATCTAGTTCCCAAAGTAGGATCACAACAGTGGGAGGCATGCTCTGGGTGGTGGATCTTGGCAACAAGCACCATGCTCTATAGCCCTGTGATTGTAAAATGCTGGGTTTGTAGGATTCCTCTCTCCTGAGTTGTACCTTACTCACACCCCAAAGAAAGAAGACAATCAAACAGTGTAAGGACACGTCAACAGTTCCTGAGGCCAAGATGGACCATTGCTGAGGTTGTGGTCAGGATCACAATATCTCCCTATACTGAGGTCTGCTCTGTATTTGTTATGGAGTTGCTTACCCCAGGCAACTAAAACCGAGTGTTATTAGGGCAACACTCAGAAGGACATGTGTGTGTCCTTCCATATATGCAGATCTATGTAAGATATCACAGCTTTACTCAGAACATTTATTAGAATGCTGTTACCATTAACAGAAAGTTAAAAGAAGCGGTTGCCTTCTGCAGACAAACATTGTACCTGACAGTGGTGTTTCCAGGGCCAAGCTGTTAAGGGAGAGCTCCAGGATCTTATTTTAATGGTGCTTTTCCACTTTACCATCACCTGTCCTAGTGATCTTCCAAGAGACTTTTCAAGAGGTCTTAACCCTTGGGTGTCTTTGTGTGTGCCCCCTGAACATGTGCACCCATGTACATGTACATTTCAGTAGAAAAGTGTGCAGGTGAGTTCTTCGGCTCTTCAGTAGGAGCAAGAACACTTTATAAGTCAGTGGTATAGAGAAGGCACTTTGGGGGCCTCAGTGATGTGTTTTTTCTTGAGGGGACTTCTGTTTAGTAACAACATCTGGTTTTTTTGTAGTCAGATTTCCCTTCAAAGCACATTTTGCTCGTGTTTGTGTCTGGAAGGGGTAAGAATGCTGTTGGGAGTTTGCTGCCACCTCCCGACTAGAACAGGTGTTGACAAGACACCTATGAACACGTTTGCCTGGGTATAAAGTAATTCCTTTTTACTTCTGAAAAAAATTGAGGTGTGGGAGTTCTGTTTAGCTCTGGATGGCAGAAATTGAAGATCTCCTGAAAGTGTTTTATAAAGTAAAATATTTTCTTTGAAATTACAGGCCTGCAGGGTGTTTGGAATGCAGTGAATTTCACTGGCATTTTTCAGTGGAAAAAAAAAGGCATTATATTTGTAAACTTTAAAATTTTTCTAATACCTAAGTGAACTTGAAACAATGGAATGGCTAATAGAAATCTTAAAGGCCTTGTGGCTTCGGTGCTCAGTAGAGAGTAGCAGTGTAGTAGACTAAGCAGAAGATAGACAACCCAGGTCACTTTTGTCATTTGGGTAATGAGTTTGACCTGTCTGAATGTATTGCATGCCTATAAAGTGTGCATATTACTTATCTGTTTATTTTTTTTTAGTAGTAGTGTAAAATAATGTTGATCTTTAAAAATTAAAAAAAATCAAGAGTTTTCAGGTGCACTCATTTCCTACCTCAAAAGCTTAGCACTGTATTTAGATATAGACTGATACGGTGGTATGACAGAATAATGAGTTCTTTCTAACTGCCATGTTCTTTTGATCTTCTAACTGAGATCCAAGTAGGTGTGAAATAGTGATAACCTGAAGCTTAAAATGAATTTGAATGAAAGTAGGCTTGAGAGAAAGTTGTAAGGTTTTAGTTGGCCGATATTTCAATCCTCCACACACATATCAGATGACAAAAGCAGCGTCATTTATTATTTCCTTCTAGGGAACTGTTCTTGCAACGCTAACTGTATATGATGCAGACACAACACCGATTTATCCCCTTGAAAGCAGCAGAAAGAAATACACAGGAACCATTATTACTGACGATCCCTGGATGAGTGAAACGTTTCGGGTAGAGCACATCTTCGATGAAATCCACTTCAGCCCAAATGGCAGCCAAGTGAGGGGAACTCGACATGAGTACAGTAAGGTCTCTTTCTTCAAATAAAGAAGTTGCTTGGGAGTAATTGACCAATAAGCTCTTGAAGTTTTCCAGGTATTCTGTAAATATTGAGCCAAAGACAGCTGAAAAATTTCCAGTTAAGCAAACACTGAGTTTTAAAAATGTAATGAAAAAATTGAGTTAGTTCATCTCTGAGATAGGGAGCTTGTGGCGTGATGTTGTGGGTTATAAGCAATAAGTTCTCATTATGGGGTTCTCAGCATTATAGGTAGAAGGTAAGAGGACTTCTTCGAACATCTTGAATGGCACAGAGCATAACTCTGTAGAGGCATATTTTCATTTTTAACTTGCCTTCTGTTTCCTGTTAGGAATAACTTTAATACATATGATTTTTATATGTATCATTTCACTGGAATTGCATCAAAATTTTGAGACTCGATTTGGGAGGCCAGGTCTACTGGGGGCTGATGGAGCTGGTCTGACAATGAAGGGGAAGAGCAGTTTTGGTAGAAGGCTTGCCAGGCTGGTCAAGAAAGCTTTAAGTTAGGTGTGTTGGGGGAGTGGAGCATCATTCCATCCCAACACTCCCAATCAGTTGCCAGCACCTATAATAAATGCTCAGAGCAATGTAGAGATATTTCAGCTGCTCCAGGCAATGAGCTGGCTTCATTTGGAGCTCAGCTCAGATGTTTCTACAAATGTCTGTAGTATGGAGAACAAACAAAAGGAATTAGAGATGTGTGCACGTCTATAGGGATATGATGTAATATGTATCACAGAAACATGATGGCTCGTATAACTGGAGTGTTGGAATGGAAGGTTACAGGCTCTTTAGAAAAGACAGGCCCAGAAGATGAGGAGGGGGAGTTGAAATTTCTGTTAGGGATAAGCTGGAGAGTATGGAACTCTGTCTAGGGTGAGTTTGTGGGTCAGGGTCAAAGGGATAGCAGTGATGGGAGACATTACTGTGGGGATCTGTTACAGACCGCCTGATCAAGAGGACTCTGTGGATGAAGTGCTCTATAGACAGATAGGAAAAGCCTCGCAAGCCCTTGTCCTCATGGGGGACTTCAACCACCCTGATATCTGCTGGAGCGATGGTACAGCCCGGCGTGAGCAATCCAGGAGGTTCCTTGATTGTGTGGAAGACAACTTCCTTCTTCAAGTAATAGAGGAGCCGACAAGGAGAGGTGCCATGCTTGACCTCATGTTCATCAACAGGGAAGGGCTGGTTGGAAGTGTGATGCTCCAGGGCAGCCTTGGTTGCAGTGATCACGAGATGGTTGAATTAGAGATCCTAAGGACAGTGAGAAGAGCGTGCAGCAAGCTCACTGCCCTGGGCTTCAACAGAGCAGACTCTGGCTTCTTCAGGAACCTGCTTAGTAAGGTTCCGTGGGATGTAGCCCTAGAGGGAAGGGGGCCCAAAACTGTTGGATGATATTCAAGGATCACCTGCTACAAGCTCAGGAGTTTTGCATCCCAACTAGAAGAAAGTGCAGCAGGATGGCCAGGAGACCTCCTTGGATGGATAAGGAGCTGCTGAGCAAAATTCAAAGGAAAAAAGAGGCTTATAAAAGGTAGAAGCGAGGACAGGTGGTCTGGGAAGACTACAGGGAGGTTGTCAAGGAAGCTAGGGACCAGGTGAGGAAAGCTAAGGCCCAGTTAGAATTAAACTTAGCTAGGGATGTTAAGGACAACAGGAAGGGAGTCTATAGGTAAATTGCGAATAAAAGACAGACCAGGGACAACGTAGGCCCCTTCTGGAAACTATCAGGTGAACTGGCTACGCAGGATTTGGAGAAGGCTGAGGTTCTGAATGACGTCTTTGCCTCGGTCTTCAATGGCAAAGGCTCTGATTGCACCACCCAAGTCTTGGAAGGCAGATGAGTGTGTGATTCTGTCTCTGAAACTTTGTAGAATACTTGATTTGAGGGTTAGGTTTGGGGGGTTTTATGAACAATTTACATGGATAAATATCCAAATTAGCTTTATTTACTAGATATTAGCGTGTATATAAATGATACTTTATGAAATCTGTATTTATTTTCTTCTTCCAACTTTCCAGAGTGCCCAGTTCTACAAAGTTACCACAGAGCAATACCAAAAAGCTGCTGATGAAGTGTCATCTCGGTACAAGTAAGTCTTTTCTCCTGTTACTTTTGAGCCTGGCACCTAATTGAGTTCTTATCCACATTTAATTGCAACATAGTCCCACTTCCTCTTATTACAGATCTCGTCAATCTGTGCTGGGTGTTGAAATGAGAGAGTTTTGTAGATTTTGGAAGCCAGGTCATAGTAACCATAAGCTGCATAGAAATTAGATGTTCAGTTATTAGTATACTAATTAATTAATGTTTGATAAGATGCATGAACTATTCAGAACGTCCATTCCTTAACTTTATTTCTCTAATGGAGCACCAAGAATGTAGCTCCAGCTTTGCATTACAATAGTATTCACCCTGTACTTGTATGATGTGAAAGATTTAAATGAGCAACTTCCCTTTGCCCTGAACAGTGGTCAGAAGGTCAAATTAAATAAGTTTTATTAGTGCTGAGGATAGGTAAATGAAGATACAGTAATTGATGGATCAAAGTGTCTCTGACCCTTAGCCTTGGGCTCTTCCCTTTGTGCTGGTTCATCTGGTAGGCAGAAGGTTCCATTGATCATTTTAGTAAGGATACGGAGAGAAGTTTTTACAAGCTTTTAGTCTTGCAATAACCAAAAGCTGCTGTGTAAAATGCATTATTCTGTGGAAATTTTTAGATTTATGGAGGGATTTTCTTCTGGTTTCTGTTTTGTTTTGGGTTTTGATGAGCAACAAAAGGAAAGGCCCTGTTGAGCTGCTGATAGTGATATAAATGAAGTTCTTAGCTGTAAGATAATGATTTTGTCTTTTAGTATCATGAATTGTTTAGTATTTTCTAGTGTATATATGAAGTCTTTGTACTGGTTAATGGTGCAGGGTATATTGAGAACTGAATTTGTCTGCCCCTTGAACAAGAGGGACAGGGTGATCATTGACCCAAGGTCTGATTTAAGCATAATTTGGAGGGTTTCCCATTCTGTACAGGAAGCTCAGTATGTTGTTACTTGTTGGCATTCATGTGATAAGATTCCCATCAAGGGGGAATCTCCCCTTTGTCTCTTGCAGTGGGGTATTTTCAAGCTTTGAAATCTAGCTATTGCCTAATCTTGCTTTCATTATTCCAAAACAAGCTTTTCTTGTGATTTTAAGTACATGTTGATAGCTCTAAGTGGTTCCTGTGCCAGATGTAAGAAATGGCTTTGGGTTTGGTTTTTTCCCCCTAATGTATAAATGATTTCTTCGATAAATCAGATACTTTGGGGTTCATATTTGCACAAATGGAGCTGGTTGATAAAGCAGGGACCAGTCCTTACCCTCAGGCAATGTCTAAAAACTTTAAGAAAACCATTTTGAAGGATGTTTCAGTCTATCTGCATAAACCAAAGAGTATTTACGGGTGAGGGATTTAGACAGGGAATCAGAGATTCCTAACACTTGATGAGATTGGTCTTTTCTTAATTTTCTAGAGATTAAAGGTATCAGTAGAAATCACCTCTTTGCCTAGTCTTTGCTATAATGCCATTATTGAAATTGCTGTGCTGCTTTCCCACTTGAAGCTGAATTTCTTGACACATTATTTGGAGCTTTTTGATTAGCTTTGGTCCATTGCCTTAAAAAAACCAAGAGGAAAACATAATGAAAAGAAAAAGGTACTTGTAGTATGCGCATAAATTGTGGGAGATTTGATAAAGTGCATGAAATATCGATATTACTTTATCATTTCAAAGTTTTCCTGATAGAAAACCCTTTGATATGCCATGTCTTTTTATTGAAGGTTGCAATTCAGCAGATGTTATTTTATCGCTGCCTTTTGTATGTAACTTGATGGGTAAATGATGAATGATTTAGTGAGACCTAAAGATGATGCTCTTTTGGTGTCACCAGGCACTTCTCATGTTCAGTTTAATTGCATGTGAGGACTGAGGACAGAGTTTCAAGCACGGCTTGTTTAAAGAGCTGGTTTAATTGGCTGTAAAAGAGGAATTAAATAAGGTTGAACTGCTGAATTTTGTTAATGCAGAAACCCATGTGCTGCGTGTCAGTGTGATTCCAGGTTCTAAGTGCGAGATTAATCGATCTAATTGTGGTATCACTGAGAAACGGTCTCGCTTTAGTTCAAACATGGCTAGAATTAGTTGCGAAGTTTTATTGAGCTCACTTGCGTTTCTTCGACTGATGAAGCTCCGTTTCTTTTCAAGAGCAAAGAGAAGTGGATAATTACTTAAATATTTCCTGGATTTTCCTCCCTTCATTTAGTCCCTGAAATTACATCAGCCGGGGCTTTATCAGTCTTTAGGGATAATTTGCTCCATTAAAATAGAAGAGACCAAATATCCCACATCAAGTTGTATCGCAGAGCTTGGCAGGTCTTCTGTACTTTGTCTGCAGTCCTTATTGATGCCTGCTTATTACCTTTTCCAGCGCTGCCTGGATCAGACTGATATTCCTAAATATCCATGATAAATGATTTATCTCTGCGGGGGCCTGATTCACATTGATCAAATTCTGAATTATCAAATGGTTCATCTCTTTAAGACACTAATTCACATTGATCAAATCCTAAATGACCAGGTTCAGTCAGTTCCTGCAGTACACAAATTACATTAAACCAACATTACTAGAGCATGCTGCCTTTTCTAATGTAGGAGTTATGTTACCCGCAGTTACATTACAACCAGAATTATCATATTATGAAGATGTCTCTGTTCTAATGAGAAGTTTACACAAGAAGAAAAGAATGCGATATTACAGGAAGAGCTGGGCTTTAGGCAAAGAGCTGAACTTTTAGTAATCAAATTATGTGTTTCTATTGTGGGTTTTTGTCTTTAATTTGAAGGGCTGGCAGTGGGAAATTTGGCAGCTGCAGTGGTGATGTTTTATTCCCTCGTGATGTCTAGAGCCAAAGAACATCTTCATTATTCATTTAGGAATAGAGATAGGGCAAATTCAGCCTAAAATCAATGTTTTTACTTTCTCTTCTGTGAGTTTTGATTCTTATGGTAGAGAATAGACTTCGTAGCTGTGCACAAGTGCTTTTTCCAAAGTATTTTGTCATTCCTCTGCTCCTTCACTGCTCTCCCATAGACAGTATGGAGTTGTTTCTTGCTGCTGGTTTTTTGATAAGGGCATAGTTCCTGATAGACAATTCAAGTCCTCTCTGGGGATTGACTGCTCCTTTTGATGGTGTTTGTACACAGTAAATGAAGGGGGAGGTTTTTCCTGGTATTTCAGTGTGTCTCTTCAGTGTCACTTCCAAACTCCTGAGTCTGCAGTGGAGCCAGATTTGGGTCTTGTGCATCATGACACAGGGTTTATATAGAACTGAATGGAACGGAATAGAGTAGAATGGAGTAGAATGAAATGAGATAGGTAGGGTAGGTGTTGTGGTATAAGCCCAGCTGGTAACTCAGAACCATGCAGCTGCTCGCTCACTCCCTCCCTTCTTTCACCCCTTGCTCTGGGAGGGACAGGGAGGAGAATCAAAGGAATGTAGCTCCCACTGGTTGAGATAAGAGCAGCCCAGTAACTAAGGTATAACACAAATCACTGCTGCTACCACCAATAATAATAATGATAAGGGAAATAATAAGGGAAGGGAATACAACTGCTCACCACCTGCCAACCGATACCCAGCCTGACCAAAGCAGTGATCTAGCCCTTCTGGGTAACTGCCCCCAGTTCTACATGCTGGGCATGATGTGCTATGGTATGGAATACCTCTTTGGTCAGTTTGGGTCAGGTGTCCTGTCTCTGCTTCCTCCCAGCTTCCCCTCCTCCCTAGCACAGCATGAGACTCACAAAGTCCTTGGTCAGAGTAAACATTACTGAGGAGTAACTAAAACCATCGGTGTTATCAGCGCTGTTCCCAGGCCGAAAGTCAAAACCACAGCACTGCACCAGCTACTAAGAAGGAGAAAAGTGACTGCTGCTGCTGAAGCCAGGACACACCTCTACATACTCAATCAAATTTATACCAATTTTAGGTAACACATTATCCATTTCAAGACATTGTGCCGATACATTGCATGTCTGTTTCAATTATAAAATGAATGCAATGATAGAGCTGTGGCTGTACCAGAGTGTTTAAAATAGAGTCAGAAGCTCTGTATGCCTACTGCCACCCTTTGTGTCACCAAAAATGTCACGTCTCCTGGTATTTGAGCAGCTTTTTAACCAGGAAACATGTTGTTAAATTCTGCATTGCAAATTGTCTGGAGTCACTTAACAGAACACGTGGAAAGGTGGTTTCGGTACTGAAACAAAAGATTGATGTTTCAATCCAATACTGTATCACTGATACATGCTTGCTGTCCCTTGAGCGCTTTTTCAGACGTTGCTCATAGCAGGAACATGTTTTAGGTTCCAAGTTAGGTTAGACTAGACATGCATCACATGCTTGCACGGTGGGAAGGTCCCTTTTCTGTAGCGTATAAAGCCAGCTACACTGGCCTCTGAGGTTTCCTAACTGAGGGCATTACTGGGGAAATTCTAGAGAGAGTTCAGACCCTCAAGGAGACTCTGCATTAGAGCTACTTTCCATCGTAAACCTGGAATCAGAATAAAAAAGATCAGTGTTACACCACAAAGTTTGTAATTCAGGGAAAAAACTGGGCTTGGCAACAAGTGATAGAATATACCTATGATTATGTGTACACATACATACTTGGGAGGAAAAAGAAACAGAAAATCTGAAAGGTGACAGGTTTTTTTGGTTGAACAAAAGTGGTTTTGCAGCAAAGGTCTCTGTTCCTCTTTAAACTAACCTGGCCAGGCAGTCACTCAGAATGATGTTGTGGAAAAGAAGCCTTGTTCTTGGAGGACAAGGGCAGGCCAAGAAATAAAGTGGTAGAAAAAGCCGTTCAGGGAACTTGGAAAAATGACTTAATTGCTTTTTTTTCTCCTCTCCTTTATTTTTCCTCTTTTCAGGTTATGAGGGCGTTTCTGAATTTTTCACAGATCTCCTGAACCACATAGCTGCTGTCCTGCAGGGTCAGGCACCCGAGGTGACCCAGCTAAACCGTAGCAAGCTCCTGGCAGAGCAGACCAGTGGGATCATGGACGAGCGGATATGCTGTGCTAGCACAGGCTGTCTCAGCGTCATGGGTAAAGACTCCTCCTGGATTGTGGAAAGTGAGACCAACAGCTCAGTAAAACTGCAACACCAGAGACTAGGCTGCAACTCGGCAGTGTCCCCCAGCTTCCAGCAGCACTGCGTTGCTACGTTGGCAACAAAAGCTTCTTCTCAATAACTTGCTAATGCCATGGACTGAGAAAAAGCCACAGGGATACAAATCGTGGTCCCAGAACCAGATCAGGCTGTAACAGTACATGTGAAATTGAAAACAAAACCAACAAACCACAACACAAAACACAACATAGAAAAACAAAATTAAAATCCCTTCCATTTGATTTAACCTAATTGGCTGATGAAATGGACTGAAAGGGAGAGGGCAAGAAAGTGATTCAGATCCATTTCATCAGATTCCAGTTGCAAGTCTATAATGAGTTTACACACGTGTGGGTTTTAACACTAGTCCTTTCATTGTGGGAGGGTTGCTCTTTCATTTCTATTGTTATTTTTAATCACTGGTGACCAGCATTTTAAAATCGGACCTCATGGTTTCAAGAAGATAATAATGTTGAATGCAGTGTCTGAATGCAACAGTGCAAGAGTTTTTTGCCTAAAATATTCCCTGTTCCCTTTTTCCAGGTAGGCCATTGCAAAAGAAAAACTAAGTCAACTTCAGTATCACTAAACCAAATCTCTGGAAACATTGACCAGTCAAGATATTGACAGGTAGCTTGCTGTAAAGCCATGGCACTTTGAGTGGGACAGAGCAGAGTGGTTGTTCAGGGTGCAGAGCCGAGGTGATCACCCTGGTTGCAGCTTTGCAGTTCTTCCCCCAGACCTCCTTGCTTCAATCTAAAGCAGCTCCTAACCATGTTTGCCAGCAGCAGCACATGTTCAATCTGGACAGGATGCTGATAGTTAGGTTGAGTGATTTAGTAAATTAAATGTAATCCTTTCAATTGTCTGCTAGCGATGAAGTCCTAGAAGAGTTTATAGAAGCAGCTCATCTCTTAGAAGAGAATTTGATTCTCCCTCCATTGCACTTGTGAGGACTCTGGGACAGCTATGCAAAAAGGCTGCAGAGCCGCGCATTTCGTTGGAGCAGTACACCTGATCCTGCAGATCCTAGGGGTATCACAGTTGCTGCCTTCCACAGAACCATACTGCTGTGCATTTTCTTTTCTTTTGCAAATTAAATATAGGCAGAATTGTGTACCTTTGTATGAGGTAGAAGTGCACAACAGCTCTAGCTTAGAGACCACATTATTTTATTGCAAGCTGCCAGGTGAGGCTGTGTGGTAATTTACAATAGCAGTTTATACTATTTGTAAACTACAACACAGCCTATTTGTATCTCTTGAGATATGCAGTAAACTTACAGTGTTCACCCTCTATTGCATCTTCTAGCATGGCAGCATCTTCTGTTAAGAGTTCCAGCAACTTTTGCCAATTCTGAACACTAAACTGGAAGTATCTATGTCTGTCAGTGCTGAGAACAGAGACACTATTTTGGTAGACAGAGTGGCCTTCCTTTCCCCATATAAGCCCTCATAACATGTTTTATATGTTTAAGAGGGGTAGCGTTAAGAAAATTTTAGTCAAGCTTCTAGATTGCAGATATGGGAATTTCTGTCTTTCTGTAGCAGGTATTTGTAAAGCATCCATCACTGCAGTATTTAATACCAGTTTGGTTAAGTATCATGTATTAGGTATCTACTCAAAAGGAAAGGATCTAGAGCTTAAAGCCCAGGTAGACCGTGGAAAGAGGATGAAACTTTGTAAAAGATGTGACTAC
>JBCJKH010028374.1:0-34701 GCA_039877255.1 Loriculus beryllinus | reverse complement strand
GTATATGCATCCCATAATAATAAGAATTAATGCATTCCAAATTTGGATAAACTGTTTATCTGTACATACTCTAGATTGCTTAAACACATTTGTTTATCTGGAGGTATATAGTTTTCTAGTTCTAGAATGCAAAATAAAAAAACCAAACCAGCCAACCATTTGACTTTTAAAGCTGCTGGTTTTGCTCTTGTCAGGACAGGCAAATGTCTGAAAGGGAATTTTAGGGTTTCTGAAAACAGTGACACTTCCCACTAACTGTGCAGTTTCACTGGGTGGCAGTAGTAGCAGAGAAAAACGTTCCAGGCAAGAACTCCAGGACTGTGGGGAGAGCTCTTTGTGCTGCCTAAACACAGATTCACAAAGAGTCTTAAGTGGTCTGATTCTTGACCAGGGAAATAAAAAACTCATCCTGGCTCTGGAGATGGTGTTCTCAGTCAGTTAAAGTGCCATGCACTTATTTCCAAGACGAGGTTTGAATATACAGTGTGCTCGGCTTGGAGCACAAGTCAGTGTAAGCAGCTTAGTCCCCAGCACTTCACATTATTGAAGTTGTCTGCATAATTAGCCGTGATGTGCCATGGCAGTGAGGAAAAGTACTAGGCCAGATTAGTGTGAAGGCTGAACTGTCTCTCGCCCTAAGGAAAACACAGAGCATGAAGAAATGATCAACTGCTGAGCTGATGCCATTTGTCTATTTGAGCAGTTAAATGAATTGAATAACAGAAGCATGGCCTGACAGTACAGGCTTGCCCAGTGGCATTTAACTTATCAAAGGACTTAAAGCTCTTTTGACATTTACTGAGACAAACGATGAATAACATTGGCTGAGTTTTTTAGAAAGGTTATATGTCCAAATGTCCCTGGAATTCAGTGAAGAGGTACATTATCCTTATCCAGACTTTATTAAACTCTGGAGCTCAAAAGATGTTTTTTTCTGTTCCTATTTCTGATAATGGTGTTTGTATGTTAACTATTTAGAATCTTGAAACATGCATCTTTGTAGGTTCCTCCTTTATATGTTGATGTTAATCCTGATTACCAGGCTATTTTCACCATCCTTAGGAGACAGAAGTACTTGCTGCTTCTAGCTCCTTTCCCAGAGCTGTGCTCTGCTGCATTTGGGAGCTGTCTTGACTCCAGAACCTGTGGTGCAGAGCAAAGTTTTGAGCTTGGGCTTTCCTTAATGGTGTTAGGCAAGAAGAGAAAGCCTATCTTTTGTGTAGAAATGTCTTGAGGAGAGCATTTTTAGCTTCTGAAATTATGCAGAGAAAGGAAAACTGGCCCTTAGGCCCTCCAAAGGATAATCTGCTCTTCAGGGACCCCGTATTTATGGGATCTTCTCCATCCCTTTTGCAGAAAATTTCTGTTGATCAAAAAGGTGCCTGGGAAAAGTAGCTCTGACAGAGTGGGCAGAAAGGGCAGGTTAGTCTCTATCAAGGTCAGGGAACATTGTTATATTCATGTCCTGCCTTAAAGAAATGCCATCTAAGCAATTGCAAAACACTGCCAGTTGCAATACAGTACCAAAATGAAGATGACATGGTTCTGGAAAGGACCTTTCTAAACCTTGTGTCTAGACAGAGTTTTTGAACAGTTGAAGTCTTGTCTTTTGCTTCCTGCCAGTCCAAGCATGCTGTGGAGAAGAGATGGCATGGAAGAAATAGCTTAGCTTCTGGTTGCTTTAATAGTCTTTCTGTGTTATCCTGCCAGAAAACAAGCAAGCAAACAAACAAACAAAAAAACCCTAACAAAACCCCAAACCAGCCAACGAACAAAACAAAAAACAAACCAGCAAAAAATGGTGCCAAATGGCCAGTGAAGTGGATGGGAGTAAGTTAAATTAAGTGGGACTATCCTATGACAAAGTATGTCTTCAAGGACTGCAAAAGCTGCCTCTGACTTACTTTAATACTTTCTTTAATAAGAATGCTAGATCATAGAATGGTTTGGGTTGGAAAGGACCTTAAGAGCATCTGGTTCCAAGCCCCCTGCTATGGGCAGAAACGCCTCACATTAGACCGTGTACAGATATGCTTTTAGCAGTGGTGGTGTTGAAAATACATTTTAACTGCAGCAATTGAAAAGGATCCATCACCAACTTCCCTTCAATAACGCTCCACCCTTCACATTGTGGCTTTCCATGCAAGAAAAGCCAGTGCCTCTGGGCCTGATCTGAATCCCACTCTTGTAAATGGAAAATCCAAAGTGAGCTTTGGATCAGTTCATGTAGGAGCTGGACAGGAGATGGGACTTTACATTCCTATGCTTCTTAAATAAATTGTTTCAGACTGAAGAGTGTTCTAGGACAAATATTTTGGCAGGCAGAAGTTTAAATATGGCAAACCAGCATATTTCATTTTTAGATTAAAGTATTTTAGAAATTGCAAATGGAAAACAATGAAGTCCTTATTCCTTTTAAGGCTTCTGAGAACTCTGCTGGCCAAAAACTTTTTGACTGTAATGTTATGAAAATTATGTATTAGCAATTTCTGTCTTACTTGAAAAGAGTCTCAGCTTTGTTCACACTGAGCTCTTTGCTTTTTCAAGCAAGACTAAAGTGTTTCTCACTGATCAGCCTGGGACAGACCAAAGACTGAATTCAGATTTTCCCAAATCACAGGATCTGGTTCTCACTTAACACTGCTGACCAGATATCACTGGGTCTCTGGGTCAAGTCTTTTTGCATGTCCACTGCTAGACTCAAGACAATGGTAATACTTTATCTCTCATTTTTACTGAGGGTAAATCACATTTGAAGCATTTACATACTACGTTGGTAGTAAAATATCAAATCTGTCGTAAACCCAAGATAAATGCTGAACTCTGCCAGCTGTAATGTGCTTAATTGTCTTTCAGATGTTTTTGGGAAGCACGGAATATTTTTGATGTATAGGTGTTTTTTGTTTGGTTTTGTTTGCTTGGTTGTTTTTTGGGTTTTTTTTTCCCTGTTGTCTGTGATTTCTATTTTGGTGTTTGAGTCTAGATAGGAAAAATCTGCATTGAAAACTGTGTGAAGTTCCGTGGTGTGAACATCACCTACAAGTTACTGTCCCCCAACACAAGCTGCTATGCTGTCAACATACTTCAAGGCCGAGAGGACAAATATGGAAGCCTTTATGTGAATGATTCCTCCGTGCTGCGCAGACCCGAATGTAAGGAAATACAATACACTATTCAAGCTACAGACAAGCAGAGCAGGAAACATACCAAAACCCTCCTCACTGTTTTGTTGGAAGGAACTCGTAAGTACCTGAGTCAATTAGAACTGTTTACTTATTCGTGAGTGTTACTGGTATTGAGTGATGCGTTAGTAGGATAATCTGTAAAGTGATGGCATTAACAATGAAAATGAGTCTGAGCTGCAAAATGCAGATCACAGAGTTCAGTGTTTGAGTTTTGATTCAGACCTGCCTGTAGCAGATAGTTGTTTGAAGAGCTAATTTACAGGAAGTTGGTTTAATATGCGCAATTTCTAATGTTCATGATGACATTTGATTTATAAGAATCTTTTGTGTGTTTGTGACCTTTATTTCAAGAGAAGGAAGGGGGAAAAAAAGTGTTTATATATGTATGAAACCACAAATCTCTGACTTACGTATATTTATGCAATCATCTTTCTCTCCACTTCTCTCAAATTTTCCTTTTAAAAAAACAAAAATCAAAACCAACAACAACAAAAAGAACCATCACTACTGCCAATAACAAAATAAAGCCTGACATTCATGTAGGGCTTTGTTTTACTGAAAAGTTTGTAAAGGCAGAATGTTAGAGATATTCTGTAACAATCACAACAGAGGAGGACTACACTGGAAATAATCATTTCTCTCCAAACTATATCACACTTTATGCAAAACCTTGTGGTTCTGCCTGATAATTGCCTCTCTTTGATTCTGTCACATCAGAACCCCTGTGCCAAGAGCAGATGGCTTGAGGAGGAAGAAACAAAAGCCTGCAGTGGACATCTCTTTTTGCAAAAGCCTTATGGTGTCTGAAATCATTCATTTGTAGCTGCTGCTTTTTGGGCATTAGCCCAAGTACTAGGCGTTTTCCCTTAATTAAAAGTTTTGTATGAAGCTATAAGTACCTATGGTCTCTGGGGTTTTTTTTATTAGTATGTTACCACATTTCTATGGTTCTAGGCATTGACAGTGTGCAGTTAAGTAAAGACGACTGCTGTCGTGATCTTGCTGTTTATTTCACCGAAGAGAAAACCTGGACTTCTCTTTAACTGTTACCTAAGTTTACTGAGCGCTGAGACAGTGTTCAGTCTTTCACTCCTTTTTCCAGATTTCTTTCCTTCCTGTCTATCCCTAAAAATGGAATTTTCTTTCTGATTTGAGCTGACTTGCTTGTATATTCATCTCCCTTGTACTGAACTCACAGCGAACTCTTTTTCCAACAGTTTTAAAGAAAGAGGAGGACTGTCCTGACTCCTGTGCTGTGAGTAAGCACCATGCTGAATGTGAAGAGTGCGGCGGTCTGGGGGTCCTAACAGGAAGATGTCAGTGGAGACAGGGGAGTGGAAAAGGTACATTTCTGTTGTGTGAAATCAAGCTTCTGTTTAGTTGTAATTGTGCATTTGACTTCTACAGGTATAAAATGATTTATTTTGGCTGACAAGATGGTACAGTAAAGTACACAGAAGTTGAGGCTAAAAAAAGTTTATCACAATACCCAAATTAAACACATAATCATAGAATGGTTGGGATTGGAAGGATCATCTAGTTCCAACTCCCCTGCCATAGGCAGGGACACCTCACACTAAACCATGTCACCCAAGGCTCTTTCCAACCCAGCCTTAAACACTGGCAGGGATTTACTGCTTCTTTGGGCAACCCGTTCCAGTGCCTCACCACCCTCACAATAAATAACTTTTTCCTTGTATCTAACCTAAACTTCCCCTGTTTAAATTTTAACCTGTTACCCCTTGTCCTATCACTGCAGTCCCTAAAAGAGTCCCTCCCCAGGATCCCTATAGGCCCTCTTCAGATACTGGAAGGCTGCTATGAGGTCTCCACGCTGCCTTCTCTTCAGGCTGAACAGCCCCAACTTTCTTAGCCTATCTTCATACAGAAGGTGCTCCAGCCTCATGTCCCTTCTCTGGACCTTCTCCAACAGCTCCATGTCCTTCTTATATTGAGGATACCAGAAATGTACACAGTACTCTAAGTGGGGTCTCACAAGGGCAGAGGGGCAGGGTCATCTTCTTCGACATACATGAAGAAGAAGTAAAAGAACGTTAAGTTGGAATAGTAATTCTTGATCTTGTCACTGATGATGTTGAACACAGGTAGTGAATTGGATTTGCAGCAGTGTAAATGGAACAGATGACTTATAGCTCGCAAAGTAATCTGTGCGCCTAGAACTTGAGCTTGGAACATAGCAAACATAAGCCAGTGAGCAGGTATGCCCCAGCAGACAGTTAGTGAGCACAGAAGTAGTGTCTCTGTTGTCTCTCTTTTCTGTAGTCTGTAGCACAGATCTGACAGGTGACAGCACTCGACTCTTCCAGAGCAATGCTTCTGTACTGATGGGTTATCCTTTCAAACTGCATGAATATCACAAATTCTCTTTGACTATTTGTAACCTTCATATTCAATTATGTGTGAAATTGGGCAGACGTCCCTAGTTGTGAAAGCAGCTCTTCAGTCTCAAAATGGTCAACTAATGCTTTTTCAAGTAATACTGTTAACTGCAAGTGACATGCCCAGAGGGTTGTTGAAAGCAGAAGACAGTAAAAAATAGATTTCTTCCATTTGCTTCTAGCGGTTGTCTTGCCTGTTACTTTAGCAGGTGATATTTATATTCAT
Source organism: Loriculus beryllinus (assembly GCA_039877255.1). NCBI lineage: Eukaryota > Metazoa > Chordata > Aves > Psittaciformes > Psittacidae > Loriculus > Loriculus beryllinus. Next base: position 28,891 of record JBCJKH010028374.1, on the reverse strand, counting down.
AGATGTTTATTTACGAAAAAAAAAGTAGCCCATGTGTCAAGGTGCACTAAGAAACTGGAATAAGCTTTCCTTCAAAGCCTGTGGCATTTGTGCAGCTGTATATTTCTCTGTTAACAGGGATCACCACAAACTATTCCACGTGCACCCCAAGTATCAAGACTTGTCCAGATGGCATCTGTGATGTGATTGAGAGCAAAGATCCAGCTGTGTGTCCCCAGGACTGCACAAGTATGGAAATGTTTTAGGATGGGCTTTTCTATGTCACTGCTGATCACTGTTCAAGTTCCAATTTCCTGATGACAGATTCTTTTACAACCTCAACATATTTAGTATCTCTGCATTATCATGCCTGCATTTCAGTCATACAAGAGAGTTAAAGTTATGGGGACTAATCTTGTTCTATTTTAAGCCAATAAGCCAGCACCTATTGGCTGACGGTAATGGCAAGATAATGTTTTCTTGGTAATTCTCATTCCTCTCCCCTGTTAATTAGCAGGTAGTGTTTTTTAGTGGAGGTGTTTGCTGAAACAGGTATAGGTGTTAGGCAAGTTAAATGCCCTATTTCCAAACTTTAGCGTAATATGATAGAAACCATGCCTTTTGAACTGCAATTTAAACAAGAAAAAAATTCCTTTTATAAAACATGTGATTACAGAGGATCATTTGAGGAAATGCACCTTGCTTTTTTTGACCATCAAAATGATCCAATGCTTTCTATTTGAAGATACAGGCAGAGATTCATATAAGCAGCATTTACGAAGGAAGAATTGAAAAGCATTTGTTTTTTTTCTTGAGTGTGTATTTCTACATTCCACTCATATACCTGCTCGTACCTCAAAGCTTGCAGATCACAGTAAAGATATAAAGGTTAGAAAAACAGTGTATTGTGCTTGAGCAATTTCAGTCTTTCATGAGATTGTAATTTTTAAGTGGATCTTTTTATCTATTCGTATCTAATTCAGGAATAAATACATAGATGTTTCTTGAATAATTCTTACGTCTCTGACATAGCATACTCCAAGTTTACATTTTAAACTTGAGTCTTAGAGGAATTAGCATTTACTTACAGGCTAAGATTTATGATCTTCTATAAAAGGAATTTATAAAGAGGCATCTTTGTATTTTTTGCATCTAAGAATGGGACTGTGTATTGTAAACGACTCATTGCAAAGATAATTATTTGATTAGAGTGCATAAAAGCAATCCTGTGAGTGGCAGAAACGCTTGAAGTGAATGCAGGTAACTTCTCCAGTCATCTGAAAAGAATTCTTTATTGATAATTGCCAGAATCTGTTATCATTCCAGAAGTCGAAATATTTGTGCCAGGGGCTGCAATGCTGAAACATGTAGTGGGGAACATATACAGCATCAGATGTTTTGCTCAACAGAAGCCTGAAAGAAATAGTGTCATATTAGATAATAGAAGCAGGCAACTAAGACAAACTTTCAAAATGTTATGTATGCCTTTTTAATGCTTGAAATTGATAATATTATATTCAAGGGCACTCAGCTGAAGCAACTGGTGCTGTGACTGTGCCTATCAGAGACATCCTAATTGCATTCTAAGCAAGAGAGTTTCTTGTAGTAAGTGGCTGCTTCTGAGCTGATTGCAGTGGGTGAATCTGGTTACGCATTCATAAATGATTGGTCTTTGTAAGTTACTCTTAACTTTGGCTTTCTGATAATGGAAAAGACCCATAGTGCCTAGGCTTCTACCTTGCTTTGTAGGTCTTTGTTTTCAGTGGTAGTCGGATGTTGTCTTTGGTTTTGCCCAACAGCCTGTGTTTTTAACTTTTTGAATTTCTGGAGTGTTTATATGATGTAGGATAGAGTCACATTTTAGCTTTTTCCAAATGACCCTGAAGCAGGGAAAGCTCTTTCCCACCACAAGGCAAGGGAAACAACTGATGATTTCAACAAGAGCGTGTGAAATACCACACAATTCAAAGTGATATTTTGGAATTTCCTTACCAGCAGTGCATTGGTGAAAATTGCATTTTTGGGCCACTGGAACACATATAGGAAGTTCCATTTTACTGATACACACCTGCAGTGACAATGTACTCATTTCCTTGCTGTGTAAAACCTCTTTGTCTTCAAATACTTTGCTCAAGAACAGTTTAGATAGGACTTGCTCCTCCCTTGCTTCCCCTTCCTCAGGCCCTCAAACATAGGCAGATATAGATAAATACCTAATATTTTTCTGAGGCTAATGGAAGTTTTGCTTCATCAACTCTTCACAATAGAGAAAATTAGCTGGTGACGGGATATTCAAGAATTTTTGGGAATGCCGACTCTTCTTCAAACAAGTGTCAGCTCAGAGCAGTGACTCAGCAGAGTCTCTTCCAGAATTAACCAGCTGAGCTGCATGCAATTTGGTAGGTGTGGCCTCTCTAGAAAGACGATCAAAATCTATTTTGCTTAAATACTCAAGTCCCTATTACACTCCTTCTGAAAAAGGATATTTGCCTTTATGTTGCCAAAAACTATCCTTTTCTTCAATTCATATTACACATTTAAAGAATGTAAAAGAGAGAGTCATTCACTGTACTGTTGACTTAGATGTGATGGAGAAAAATGAGTTAAAACCAAGACTACATTGAAAAAACTCATTCATCTTTTGGATCCCTTAATAGTTTAGCCAGTTTTCCTAAAAGGCAGCTAAACTTGCAGAACTTGATTGATTTCTGTCTAAAAATGCTGTTTGTGATTAAAAGCAGTTTCTAAATAAAAAGTGTCACAACTAATGGTCATTTTTACAATAAATGCAGAAAAAAGTTATTTAATTGGAAACACAGTCGCAATTATTTTGCTTAAAGAACTCCTGCTTGAAATCAAGAATAGTTCTGCATAAGTTTCTGTGCATTTTCCTTAAAATTTAACAATGCCTTTTCAGATAACGGAAGATTTATTTTTTTCTCACTTACACTTGGCACTAACTCTTAATGCTTTTGCTAGACTATCCCATGGCATTTTATAGATGTGATTAAGTGTTGTTATCTCAGTTTAACAATGGAACAGATGATTTCTAGAACAGTATGCTGACTTTTCCAAGGTAAGAGGAAATTGGCATCAGAACCAGGAACAGAACTGAAGTCTGTAGACTGTTGGTCTAAACCATTGGACATCATCTCAGGAGTGAAAAAATACCAAAGGCAATGGTGGAGACAAGGTAGAATAAGTAGACTAGAGAAGATATTTTAGGGAGAATTTTAAAATGTAAGATGACCTCACTGATACAGAACAGTAATGTTTTATGAAGAAACTGGCAAATAACCCAACTATGCAATGCAAAGAGAACTACTATATTTTTATTAGAGATAAATTTTGATCCAGAGTCTTCCATAGTGGGAATAGCTGCTAATCAGGGCTAATGTTCAAGCAGTCCAAGGTCCCCTTATGTCAGAATTTAGACTGTCCATTAATTCTTAGGATTCCCCATCTTTATCAATGCACTGTGCTGTGCCCTGTCAAATTTCAAATGCATACTAACATAAACCCATGGGAAGCTTTTTTTTCCCCTTTAACTATATGTCAGAATTTTAGGTTGTGTCTGTATTTGATTAGGTGGAAACATTATTGGTGGTCATGGGAAAGGCATTGGAAATCTTGGAATTAAGTCAGGACATGGCATTTGTTACTGCTTCCCAAGACAGAACTGTTACTGTGAGAAAGATGATATCAAGGGTAAGTCTAAACATTATCTGCTGTTCTTATACTGATCTTTCCTCTGTATTTACCAATGTTTGAAACCTGTGGGCATGTTAATAAGCATTGTCTTTGGTCAGAGACTGCTAATATAAAATTACTTAAGAGCCAGCAACTTGACTTCTACTATGGAGCCTGAAAATTTCCGTAAGTGGTTATATCCAGCCTTGGTTAAAGATTCTTTTTTAGCTGTTACTACATGACAAACAGGTCGGTCGTCGTTTTGTTTCCAGCAGCATTTGCATTTCAGTGAGACTCACCTGCTATTTGCCGAGACAGCTAAGAGAATTAGAATAAAGACTTCAATTACTTTCAAGTAATTCTAGCTTCCTCATCACTTCTGAAAATCTCAACTTCAAAATGTCAGAAGTAACCAGCACCCATTGTGTTAGGAGGAGGAGTGGATTACTTTTTTCATTGACCTTTGTTTAAACAGAAAAACATTATGCAGTTGTTTGAAACAAATTGATGGGGATTTAAAAATGGGGATTTTTAAAATTTTTTTTAGTACTAATAAACATAAAATATTTTGCGTCTCTAAAACCAAATTGTTTAGAATATATCTTGATTTGCTTTTTTGAGTAAATTTTCTACAGGCACAAGACAAAGAAAATAAAGTCTATTGCTGTATTTTTTTCTTTTTTTTTTTCTCTATTTTTTGCTCCCTGTTCTAGGAGGATATTAGGCTGTTTCTATTAGTTTCCACTTATTTCTGAGGTACAGGTTGCAAATGTGGCTAACTTAATTGTGTATCTGAAGTCAGGATTATCTGATTAACAAAGGACAGTGTTTTGGGAAGTGACCTCCTAGAGATGCTGTCTAGGTACCTAGAGCTAAAGAAACTTAAAAGAGCGAGTAAAAAAAAATGCTTATTACTTTAGAAGCAGTTGCAGCATTAGGCAGTGTTTTTTCAGAAACAATTACTTAGTTAAATACAAAGTAGAAATATTCTGTCATTGTATAATCTAAAAAGATTAAGAGAAATATTCTGTAATAGCTAATAATTGACGAAATAAATTAAATTTATATTTGAAGGCTTTATTTGATGGGTTGAATGACCCTAACGTAAACTGTTGTCAGCAAACAAAATTCAGTCGTAGGTCTTCAAGTGGTACTAGAAGATGAATATGTAGTAGGCTGGGTCTTAAAGAAGACTGGCAGAAGTAGCCTACATCTATGAAGATGCAGAACACAAGATAAAGCTAGCTATCCTTACATTTACACAGACAGTTAGGCAAACACTGCTGGTGTCCAAAATAATAATAAAAAAAGAATTGGTAAGTTTTTCCTCTAGGTTTTTAAATGATTTTGAGTTATGTTTCTGTCACACCTATGTGCATTATATGCACTTCCTAATCGGAAGAAGGGGACAAGAAAAGTTCTGAGAAGCTCTTCTTGATCCACAGAGCCACTATGTGATGATGTGTGCAAGACTGTGATAGCAGGAGCAGTGCTGCTGTCCTTCATCATCTCTGTGCTGCTTTCTTCCTATTTCATCCATCGTTACCACAAGAATTCTCCGAAGCCACCTATTGCCTCCGCAGAAATGACGTTCCGGCGCCCAGCCCAGTCTTACCCCATCAGTTATTCTTCTACTAATGTTCGCCGGCCTTCTTTAGATTCTATGGAGAACCAGGTGTCTGTAGACACCTTTAAAATACCAGTAAGTCTGATGTCATTTTACGTGGTTTCTTTCGATGTCTGTCTTGTTTCTAAAGAATGCTGCTTATGCATGCAGAAAATGTTTCAGAAATGCAATCTCTTCATAAAAATACCCAACTCAAAAAGCTAAATTGGGAATCAGGTGTACAGGCAGGAAACTGAAGATACTTGATGAGTAATTGAATAAACCATATAATTTATTCTGTAAGGCTAGTATATTCTTACACTTTTGTTAGGTTTTAATATATAGTAATGTCTTAGCTCTGTTTTGAGCCAATGTTTTTTTTCTAAATCTAACTCTGCATTTGACTCTAGTGCGGTTTTACTTTAACATTGTCCAATTCAATACTAATAATCAGCAGCTTCATAGTCTCTGTGGTAAGCCATAATACTGCAACAAGGCTACATTTACAACAGTATCAAAAATCCTGCTGAAATGTGTTCGATCTGTTCCTGATTTCTGATATACAGACTAGGTGTTAGTTGGAGTGGGATTTTTACCCACATTTGAAGTTTTTTTTACCCCTCAGACTATCATACCTTTAATCTAGTTTCCTCTGTGTTGGATCACGTACTATCCAGAATGCCTGTCAGCTGGTAGAGGAATACTGCCGCTTTATATGACATGTGGCAACATCAAATCTGTATGAATTTTAGTTAGTGAAGTCTTCACAGACCTTGTGCTCAGTTTGCTTTAATTTCTTGTCTGGTTTGTACATCTGTCATAATTTTGCAATTGTAAGGCTTAATAACACTAATTTCATAAGAGGAGGATTGCTGTCTCTGATGAGTTCTTAAGGAGAAGCCTTGTTCTGTGAGTAAAACTGATTTACTTCTCTGTGAAGTCCAAAGTCATATGCTCGTAGTTACTCTGAAAGCAAGCATTTGTACTGTATCACTTCATTTTTCATATGTACCCAATTTTCCAGGCCTGCAAATATAATCCATTATCCATAGACTACATGTGTAGTCTGTTTTGAAGATGTTTTCAAGGTAATGGAAAACTCTTGCAAAATACCTAGAGTTTCAGAAGCTTTTATCAGAATGCACTGAGACTGATAAAAAAAGCAGCCAAACAAATATTGTTCATTAAAGTGTACTTATTCCTAAAGGTCTCCTATTGAACATTAATGCTTTGAGTGTAGCTAGCCATTCCTTCTCTTGCTTCATCTTATAGGGTTCCTTTTTTCTCCTGCAGGAAGATCCGAAGTGGGAATTTCCTCGGAAGAACTTAGTTTTGGGCAAGACTCTTGGAGAAGGAGAATTTGGAAAGGTTGTCAAGGCAACAGCATTCCGACTCAAGGGAAGAGCTGGCTATACCACTGTAGCAGTGAAAATGTTAAAAGGTACCTTTCCATCTGGGTCTGAAATTATTTGGAAACCTTTTATTGTAACCTCTGAATGGATTTTAAGAGGGGCTAGCATTAAAGTAAATGTTAGCTAAAATCAGCCACTATCACAGGCCGTATTTCTTCCAGCATTCGGTTACATGCTGGCAGATTTCTGACTGTTAAGAGCAAGCACCACATTGATCTAGGTAATTTCCACAAGTAGTTCTAATTTGTGATGTTCAGGGAGCCTCTGTCTTAACATAGCAAATGTATTTAACTTTATCTGGCATTGATGGAAATATTGCAAGGATTTGTTACAGCTTCCTGACTGGTCTTTTTTTTTTTTCTCTACCCAGTTTTCTTTGACAGAGCTTTTAAAATAAATCATGTTGTAATCACATCAAGAGACAGAACAGACCTATTAAGTACTTTTCAGTTTGAGAATTCCATCTACTTTTATACTTTATGATTTGCTTTTTAATTACTGGAAGCTCTGCCAAATTGGCATGAATATATACCAGTGCAGTCTCCTGGTGTCTTTGGTTTCCCTAAGACTCTAAAGCTGAGGAAAACAAAGTATGCCTAGATAATGTTAAGATGATATCATGAGACCTTGAGCTCAAACCTTCACTGCTGCTTGTAAGTAAAAAGATGTCATTATAAGAAAATGTTATACTACTTATTACCATTTGTATTATATGCAATTAAAAACAATAGGGAAAAAAACCCAAGAAAATTACATCCGTTGCTACTTGAGAGCAAAGATGAGGTATGTCCCATCGTGTTACCAAATAAATAAATGCATTAAGCACATGTCTGCATTGCAGAAGGTTCAGTGGAGAATAGGTCATATAGAGGAAGTCTAGAAACTAAGTTTTTCAGAAGACTAATTAACTGTTACTTGTAATAGTCAAGTAGCAACCTGTAAGCAATTATCAATAGAATAGTCATAGTTATTATTTCATTTCATATATATTTGTGCATTCAGTGTCACTGGTTTTTCTAGCACATTTTTACCAACAACATGTGACTGAGTTAAGATTCTATGACATTCAGTTTTCCTTAGCTATTATGAAGGAAAGAATTGACGGAATTGATAATGTGAAGGAGTAATCCTTTATTTTAAGCACCTTATTTTAATAAATTGATCTGACGTTTACAGTAATTCTTCAGGTTCTAATGAACCCTTTGTAATGCAAATTACATTGCACCTGAAATTCCATTGCCCGGCTCGACTGCAGAGAACATTTGTCATTCTGCAAATATTCATCTGTTGTTATTGGTTTAACTTTACTGTTAACGCATGACAATTGAAGTGTGAGAAATGCTGCATTAGTCCACCATGGTCTTTATAATACTGTCAGGAAGTATAAAGGAGATTCACTTTGGATCGGGCCAGCATTACCCATTCTTTCCCTATAACAGATGCAAAGGGGGTAATTTGTCCAAGTATTAGGGACTCTGTGCTGTCCGATCTTTAAAAGGGAATGCTACGTATACCAGCATGTTAATGGAGAAAGCCTCTTGCTTATTGCATGAAAGCTATCTCCTGTCTGAGCTGTGCAGATAGACATAATCTGTGGGTAAGAACAGACCAAGGTAGAGCTCTCCCTACATTGTCAACTTGGTGTTATGCGCTGGGGAGGGAACAAAGAGCAGTAAGTAATAGCTGACCAAAATAGTCTCGGAGCTATGAATGGATGTAAAGGAACAGAGGCATATCTTTTTCAGACCATTATGATTGCTTTTCTCATATGAATTAAATCTGATCTCTTGCATGACGCGAATGCTCTCATTACAATAAAATTAAAGGGGAAAACAAAAAATAATACATCAATAGACATGATTCACAGTTTTTAGAAACGAGGGCATAAGGCTTCAGAACTAATTGTCTCTATTTGTGCGCTATTGAAGTTAGTTTTTCCAGCAGACAAACAAAAAAATAGGACTTTCTCACAGGCATTAAGTTGATGTTGTTCATTTTTGGTTTAGATAAATACATATTTTTCCGTAGTGTTTATCAGTAGTGAAAGAGCATCTGATATTGCACTCCCTGGGATAAAAGACTCTGAAGTCTGAGTGGAGGTTCAGAGGGTAAGATAACACATACAAACATATACCACTGATACAAACATACAGTAGGACAGATAATAAAAAAATACCATGACCAGGGAGAACTATTAGCACACATATTTTAAATAGATATGTAAATAAATCCTTTGGTGGTTACAGCGTTTATGCAAAAACATGCAATACAGTACCAAAGAGCAGAAGCTGAGCTTGTAGCCTTAAGTGAAGGTGACCACATATTTGTCAGATGCCCAGTAATAATACTCTAGGAACTGTCTGGCATGTTCTGTGTGTCAGAGATTAAGGATAAGGTAGAAAAAGGGTTATTTCTGACCTGTGGTGTCTTTATAACTAGGGATCTACTTCAAGCCCCAGTGTATTCTAAGAGGAAGCTTGTTAATCAGAAGAATTCTGCAAAAACATAAGGCTTGAAAGGCTAAGAAACCCTGTAGGGATAGTATGTTGTCACATGATTCCCACTGACACCAGAGAAGCCTCCTTACATATCTCCCAGTAAAATCAATCTGAACTGTACATTAGCTTTAGAACTTTAAATTTGGATGTGTGCTACAAGTGTAAGCCAATAGATTAGTGGATTTTTACATTGTCAGAAAATGTATTTTTGTCTTTTTTTTTTGGTCATCATAAGATCTTGGGTTTCAGATGTTTCTGAAGCTTCACCTGCACTAATTCACCCTAAAAAGTTCCTTTAAAACACTAGAAAAGGTCTGTAACAATTCCACGGCATCTGCAAGACATTACAGACTCTGGTCGATTTTTGGCTGACCTGCTGGTTCTATCATCGTTTGTATCAGGGGAGAGTAATGATCCTTAGAGCAGGTTTCCATGCCAGAACAGCAGCAGTCCTATTCACTTTGTTCTGATCTGAATGACTGTAGGACAGTGGAGATGGGAAAATTTCTTTCCTATAAGGAAGTACAGAGTTTTCCAGACTCTTGCTTATTCCAGGATAAACAGTTGATCTCATACTTCAGATGGTACATAGAAAACTCTTGAGTAATGCTTTCCTAACCACAACTGTGTTTGGACACTTTCTGCAGAAAATGCTTCCCAGAGTGAGCTGCGAGATCTGCTTTCGGAATTCAACCTTTTGAAACAGGTGAACCATCCTCATGTCATCAAACTGTATGGAGCCTGCAGTCAAGATGGTAAATATTGGAAGCTCTTTCTTAAGATGAATTAAAAAGTAGTTCATTGATGAATTTGGGCCACTGCTTAATATTTGCTGAGAACCTTTTAAATTTGCTGCTGGCTGAAAAAATGAGGGATATATGAGAAAAGTGATATTTGAAGGGAAGAGGAAATGCTAATTCACTGTAAGCATTCTTCCTGTGGTTTTCTTCAATACATGTTTTTTGATTTAAATTTAACCAATCTACTACTGATTCTCTTCCAATGTATATTTTCATATCATGTTGATGGTCATTAAGTGTTTTTAAACATGGATAATGTTTAAAGTTTGAGGTTTTTTAAACCAATGCTTTGATGCCTGATCCAGGGAGTGAGATCTCATTTTGGAAAAAAAACCCAAAAACCCAGAAAGAACCCCACAATCAAACAAACAAAAGATAATTACAGATCCTTTTGTTAAAATATATATGGATAGTTAGATTGACACTCAGTTTTCCTTCTCTGTCACAAAACTGTTGTCTGCCTCTTGTAAAATAGTTGCTGAAAGCTACAGTCATTGAAAGGCATGTTTTAAGGGGGGGGGGTGGGTAATGAAGTTTCAGATTCGTGTATTATAAACTGCCAGTGAAGCAAATTTTGATTGTTCTGCATAGGAACTGATACGAATAATTTGTGTTCATTTTAAATGAAGTTGCGTGGCAACATCCTCTTCGTTTTGCATCTGTAATTATGCAGCCTAAAATCACAGTCTGCATGTTGCAACCATGGGCAAAGGCCTTGCCACCTTTGCCCCTCCCAGTTCTGTTGAAAGTGTCACTTTCAGTTGAGAACCAGAGAATAATTCAGGACTGAGTCATCTCTGGGTCTTAGTAAGGTAGTGAACCAGTGGGGCGGGATTTTTTTTTTCCTTTTCAGTACAATGTATTTTTTCATCTCAAAGGAAGTGAATTGTTTCTGAGTCACAGGCTTTTAATAAATATCAAGTTAATTCATTAGCGTATGAGGTGGGAGGGTTTTGATGCAGCAGACAAATATATGTAGCATTAAAGCACTGAGTGTGTATTATTCATGTGGGTAACGGGGAAGAGAAACTAATGGATTGAAATGTCAGAATGTTTCTAAGTGGTCTGAAAAGGCACCTTAAATACAACACTGGAATTAGCAGATGACTTGTGAGCTCAGTGGCACACACTCCAGAAATATAATTTTTTAAGTTTCTCTAAGTTAGACCGTTTCACAGATGTGATTTGTAAGAGGGCTGTCTCTTTGGTCTCAAATTACCTAGATGAGGGAATACCGGCAAGAACCTGAATTCTGCTTTGATTTAGGCTGAAGTTCACTCACTTTGCTTAGAGGATGTAAGCTGAAAATTTCTGATTCCATGGTTGATTCTGTGCCTTTTACGTAAAGGCCAGAGGTGTCTGGACTGTTTAGACAATGTGTTGATTAGATGAGGGTTTTTTTGGGGAGGGGGGGAAAAATGGTTATCTGTTACTTTGGTTATACATTGTTTAATTACCAGTGTGTTTGTTTATTTCAGGCCCGCTGTATTTAATTGTGGAATATGCTAAGTACGGCTCATTGCGCAGTTTTCTCAGGGAAAGTCGAAAAGTAGGACCGAGCTACGTGGGTAGTGATGGCAACAGAAATTCAAGTTACTTGGATAACCCTGATGAGAGAGCCTTAACAATGGGAGATCTGATCTCCTTCGCGTGGCAGATATCACGAGGGATGCAGTACCTCGCAGAAATGAAGGTAGGGCAGTGTAACGGTAATCTGAGTTTGTCCTTTTGATAGAGAGACACGTCGGCAGTTGGATCCTCCACAAGAAGCATAAACACTCTTGTTGGTTTCTTCCAAAAGCTCGTTCATCGTGATTTAGCAGCCAGGAACGTATTGGTGGCAGAAGGGCGCAAAATGAAGATTTCTGATTTTGGCCTCTCCCGTGATGTTTATGAAGAAGATTCATATGTCAAGAGGAGCAAGGTACAGTGCTTATTAAAAACAGTAGTGGGAATTATTACCTAATCAAGAGAATGAGTTTATACTGCAGGATTTGAGCACAGAAGGAAAAAATAATGGCTGTTTTTTATTAATTTAGAATAATTGCTCCATTTTAAAAAAATTAAAATAAGGTTGAAGCAAAATTATGAGCTTAGCCAGTGGGACAGTAATATGTAAAAGATTTATTATATTTAAGTCGCCATTACCTCCTCCAGCTCTTTTTGTTGACTTTTCAGCAAAACCTATTTATTTCTAATATGTAGAAGTTACAAGTTAAAGAAGGGTCACTATGATGATTAAGGCCTTGGAGCATCTGACATGCAAGGAGAGGCTGATACAGCTGTGTTTATTTAGCCTGGAGAAAAAAGGGCTCAGGGGAAACTTGTTAATGAGAGGGAATAAAGCCACCAAAGCCAGGCTCTTCTCATTGTGGCCCAGTAACAAAACAAGAGGCAATGGGAGCTATTTTAAATATGAGTAATTATATTTAAAGGGAAGAAAAAGAAAATATTTTTACCCTAACAGTGATTGAACACTGGAACAGGCTGCCTGGAGATACTCAAAACCTGGGTGGAAATAGTGTCAAGAAATGTGTGGCTGACCCTGCTCTGAGGTCCCTGTACACCTCAGTGGTTCTGTGATGCTGTGAAGAGTTGCAAGACAATTATGTAAAGAACAGGATGAAATCTGTTGTTTTTTTCAAAAGCAATGTGCCAAACAGGCTGTAATAAATTATTTCTTTTTCTTAAGGCTAGAGAGTTCACACAGGATGATTAAAAATAGCATGTTTGGTTAACATCAATACAGAAGAATGGCACCTTTTTGAATTGCAGGGGCTTTTAACTTAACTTTTTTATGGGCAGAGAGTAGCCCAATTTTAAATGAGGTTTATCCTAGTTCCTCATCACTCTGCTTGAAAACATAAACAAAAACCACCACAATTTTTCATCTTTTCCTATTTATAATTAAAAACATAAACAAAAAATTTCCAAGGAGTTGGAAAATGAAAAAAATGCAGACAATTTCTATAAAAATCCTAATTTCAGTAATTACCACATGTATGCAGAAGACATGATGCAAAACCCTCCTACAGATACTTCCAAAAGTATGAAAGATAATGAATCTTAATCAAAATGGTTCAAAATCACAGGTTGGGGTAGATGAGGAGCTAATGATACCTGTTGGAGGTTATTTAAAGCAATTCCACGTTCCTTGCCACAGTAAATTATTGTCAGGTGCCTAGATCCAGTTCTCTCTGCTCAGTGCTCACGGCAGGATCCAGGATATGATAATATTTCATCTGTAGCTCTGTGCAAAGGAAATATGACGGAAGGATGAGTTGTTGAGTCCCATTGCTACCTCCCTGAAAAGAAACACTTGAGCACAATAACTTTGAGATTGCGAAGTTAAGACTTGTCATTTATTTATTCTTGTAAAAAATATTGTTAAATACAGTGAGCCAAATCCTACTTTCTGCCTGTTTGTATCCACCTGTCACTGACATCAGCAGAACTTTTACAAGTTAGATCCAGGTCAGATACTACTTTCTGTTGATTCTTCTAAGACTAGTAGTGTTGGTTCAGGTCCCTTTATGACTTAGTATGAAAGAGTTACCAACTGATCATTTTTTGTGTGTATGTGAAAACGTTAGAATTTTATGGAAAGATTTCCATAAATACTGTTGACTTTTCAGTTTAGCTTTCCCTTTTTTTTCCAGGACAGTTTTTTGTGAATGTTTCATAAGTCGAAGTAAGTTGGAAAGGAAAAAACACTTCTGGAAGACATGATCATATGTTAAAGGGCTTTGCTGCATTCATTTAGCTGTCTTGTGATGTATATGCTTCACATTGATCTATACCAGTTGCTCTGTATTTTAAGAATGATGCATTATATAAAGGCGGTTTCATTTTATTTGGCAGGGTGTTAACGTACTGAATGGATATTTTCTCTTTACTTCTGAGATACTTGTCACTGTAGACATTCAGAGCCTAACAAGCATCTGTCTGCTTGCATAGGGAAATAGGAAAAAGAAAAAAAAATACAAGGAAGGAAAAAAGATAAGTTTCAAATCCTTCTGAAACAGTTGTTGCATATATATATATATGAATTTCATGAGAAGTAAGTCGTATGAATCCTAGTGATATTGTGTAGGTTCTGAAACATCTTGGAAATTTTGCAAAGCCAGATTTTCAGTTATATATGGGGCAGATTTCTCACATTTTATCAGTGAATTTTTGCCAGCGGAAACTACCAACTTGTAGATTGAATTGAATAGCAAGTAACCGAATATGACTATGCAGGTACAGTTCTGATACCAAAGATATTTTAACATATAGGTGCTTCCATTTATGCATCATCTCTGACACAAGAAAGATAGCTCTTCTTCTTTAATCATCATTCCCCATCATTTTTGCATTTACATGTTTCCCAAGAGCAATGGGAAGCAGATATTCGTGTTTGAAGATCTTCACTCTTTGGATGAAGCTCTTTGTTGAGGAGAGTTGAGTTTATGTGATGTAAACTGGTGCCTTCCTGGAAAAAAACTACGCCACCTTATTGCACATAATTAGATTACTGAAGTGTATGGAATGAAATGAATGAGTGAATTTAAAAACTCTTACAATTGTCCTCACTGTTTTTCTTATGAAATGCCAAATCATTCAGTCCATTGGAAAATGCTAGAGTACAGATAGAGTATCTGTTACAGTTTCGTAGATAAACATCTTGGTTTTCCACTTGGAAACTTAAATTTTTTGATGAGTAATTGCACTGTTGCTTTTTTTCCTCCTAGGGTCGGATACCTGTTAAATGGATGGCCATAGAGTCCCTATTTGATCATATCTATACAACACAAAGTGATGTGTAAGTGTAAATTCTTGCGTTCTTCATGTTTTACGTACTTGTTTAAGGAGATGAGGGAGGACACACAACAAGATACATAGGAACCAAAGCTGTTACTCTTACAAAGAGACATGAAGAACACAGCCTGGATGGCACCATTAGCTGGCAATTATATGCAAAATTATTATAATGTTGAATTAAATCTGAAAAAAATATTATCAGAAGCATTTAGGTACACTCAACAAAGGTATTTAGGTACAGTCGGGTACATTTAGGTACAAGGGTTGGATCTGTTCATGTGACATGGCTGCCTTTGAATTGACACAAATTATTATTTGCTAAAGATAATGGTTATACCTGAACATCCATTTGCTGTTCATCAGTTGTCTGGAACACTTGCTGGCAGATAAGGAATGGGTTGGGGAGAAAAGAAAGAAGAATTTAATGCCTGCCCTAACTTCTGTTGAAATCAGTGGCAGAACTTCAGTTAATTTTAATGACAGCCACCTCAGAGCTCAGAAGTAGTCTGATTCCAGTGCCCAGATGCAAGTTCATTTGCATGATTAGGAAAACAGAGATCTTGAAGATAGATATGCTCCTATCTCCACCTGGGATGATTAGGTGGCAAAGCAACCACAGCTATGCTGTTTTCTCATCTGATAAGCAAGGGGCCAGGCAGATGATGTGTATGTATACGTTTAGCTCAGGATCAGATACTTTCATTTCTTTCTCTCTGGGATGAATGATGTTTGTGACTGATCACCAGGTAGACACTAAAACTGAATATTATTTATTTAGAAGGAAAATTTCTTGCAAACTGCAAAAAGAACAGTACGCCTGATTTTCTGCTAGGTAGCATTTTGGGTAGCAGTTTGATACCTTCCATGTTTCCCTTTGAAAGAAGATATGATAAAATTAAGGTTTTCATTAAACTCAAAATATAAAATGTACCAATCACAATGACATTTCACTTTGGAGGAAAAAGACACTTTGATAATAACAATCTGTGCAAATAGGAAGCTTCTAAAATTATTTATATTCACTTTTTATACTTCTCTCTGCAGGTCGGAGTAGTTCTAGTGCAATAGGATACTTTGCTTGCCTTGGAAATTCCTTACAAAATTAATTTCCAAAACTTTTTCATTTATTTTGTTTCACTTGGAGTAAGAAAAGAAAAAAGACTGGGGTAATTGTTGGGACAATGTCACTTTGACTTAGATCTGTTTACAAGTTTTTCTGGGTCTCTTTTCATCCTCCTCAGGGTATGCGTGTGCCGACCTGCTTCTCTACAATGACTTTTCCCAGAGAATTGTTACAATTCTTTAAAAACTTTTTAGCATATTTTTCATTTCTTCATTTTCTGCAAAGCAAACTTGTCACTGTGGTTTGGGGCCAGAACAGGTTGTGTTGTTGTGTAACTGCCTCTTCTTTGATTGCTGATTAATCTTCTGGATCCAATAAGTTCCTTTCTGTTTGTATTCCTGATCAGCTGCTATTAAGCCCAAGAGCCCATCTCTTGTATGTGTGATACAACACCATGCAGAGATTGCCCAGCTGTCTGGCATTGAGAAAGCTAGCTCAAAGCATGCTGGTGCTGTGTAGCTTTACTGATGCCCAGATCTGGATTAGTATTTCTGTGTAAAGCCATGCTGATTTACCAGCTTTCTTGGAGATGCATCAGGTTTTCATAACAGAGCACTTCATTGTGCTTTGTAGGTCTGCTTCAGTACAGTGGCATAAAAGGTCTAAATATCTGCCACACTTACATGGTGCCTTTGACTCACTGGTGAGGTCACCTTCATTATTTGTGTCATTGTGCATGAAGTAATCTGAAAGTGTTATATAGCAGCTCCTAATTTAACCAAGTCTCTACAGGACAGTACTGAAACACAGATTTGCAGAGCAAATCCCCTGCAGTGCTAGGTTTCGTGAATGCTGATCAAACAGCAGCAAACTGGTAAATGCAGTACTTTTTTTTGCAGCACTGATTGTTATATTAGATAATTAAAGTCACTGGAAATACTGTTTTATGAATATGCTTTACTTTTTTGTAGTCCTGCAGTTATATTTTAGGAGAATGCATATGGAAATATACAACAATTCCAATATGATCTTTTTTTCTGATACTCTCAATTTCCATTTTCCAGCCTCTTCCTTCTAAAGCCTTTCTATATAGTTAGTGGTTAGCAGTGCCTAATAGCAGTACCACTTGCCAGCATTTACAAAATCACGTTTTTGCTTCAGAGGTTGATGACATCAGTGGAAAGCCTAGCCTACTGTCTTCCTTTTCAGATATTTTTCTTTCCTAACTTTCTTTTATCACATTTGTATTCAGCAAAATACATAGCACAATGGGAAATTTTTCATTTCCCATTCCTCCTCCCATAGTTCTTAGTTTGTATAATGATTTGGAAGTGTTGCAGCATTCTACAGGATTCTATTCTAACATGTTGTTTCACTAAACAATGTTAATGAAGAAATTATTCATCTGATCCATCCTTCCATATTCCATAAAATTCCTCTTAAACAGAAGAGGAGTATTTAAAAAATAAAACCTGCCATGTTACAAAGTTTATTTGAAGTAATCATGGACAGAATTATAACCTGACGGCAGAGCATAATTGCCTTCAAAAGGGTATGAGAAGGTATATTAATAAAGTATATGAAAATGCTATAAATATTCATTAGCTTTCAAAAATGTGCAGGGTGATTAAAAATTAATTCAGTGAATGGCAGCATACCACTTGGGACTGAGTAAGACTCACTTTGGCTTCTCTGGCCAATTTGGAAGTTTTATTGCTATACTTTTGGAGTTACCATGGTTCTATAAAATACAAGAAGCACAAGTGGAGTGTAGTCAGGCAGGAGATGAGGTTTGTGGCTAACTTTTTGAGATGAAATTTTCAAGGGGGATTACACACTGCTGTTTAGTTTGGTTGATGTGTATCACTTCCTAAAATCTTCTTAAAAGTGGAGTTTTCATAGAAATTACCCAATGATGAGAACACAAAAGATGTAATTTGTTATGAACTGCATATAATTTTGCTTGCAGATACATCCCATTGTGTATTTTGTTTGAGTGAAATAGTGCTTTCTAGTTTCTTTAATTTTCAACATCCAAATTTTGGCAGTTCTGTCAGTTGAGCAGATTTGGAGTAATTTGTAGCTTGTGTCTCAAAAAAAGCCTTCCACTAAAGAAAGAAAAATATTTTTGCATCTCTTCTCCTGGCGTGCCCTCCAAAACCAGACTAATTTAATCTATCTAAATATTTCCAACCCATTGAGTAAGGTATTTTGTTTGAGCTCATCAATAATGTAGGCTAAAAACAAGTTTTTATTTCTTCTGTTCATTTCAAAAATCAGTGTCTTCTGTTCTGTGTTAAACTATATTTTAGGCATTTGATAATTGCAGAATAAATTATTTCCTCTTCATCAACTCTGGGTAGAAAATTAAGTCCTGATCCATTAAAATGGCCTAAGAGAGCAGCTGAAATCAGAGGTGCTGATTATGGTTGAAATGAACGTATAAAGAAGCACAACCTCATAGTCAAGACAACAAACCAGTTCCTTAGTAACTGGTGGATCCAGCCTGTCTAAATTTAGACACTTATTTCTCAACAGGACTGTTAGAGCCAATTAGAGAGGTTAGACTCCATTTGCTGTCAAGGGAGGCACTTCCAGGAGCACTGTATGGAAGAGGAACAGCCTTTGGATTGGACAGCCATGGGAGAGACTTTCTTTTTCTGCTGTCTAGAGAAGATGGACCTTCTCAGGATACAGCTAGCTTTTGTCAATGGGTCAATGGAGAAAAGAGGGGTATCGCTTATCTCTACTGTCTTGGTTGTAGCCTTTTTAATGAATAATATTTGGGAACAAAGATGGCTCTATGTGCATCTGTACAGCCCCTCTGGCTCAGCAGTGTCTTGAATTTGGTTGGGTTCTCAAAACACTAAAGATTTATTGGGTGAAAGCTACACTAAGTTCTTGAAATCTACCGCTCTAAATAAAAGCTCATTTCTTCTTTTTCAGATGGTCATTTGGAGTTCTGCTATGGGAGATTGTAACTCTGGGAGGCAATCCCTACCCGGGCATTGCTCCTGAAAGACTCTTTAACCTCCTAAAAACAGGCTATAGAATGGAGAGACCAGAAAACTGCAGTGAAGAAATGTAAGTAGCTCTTGATCAGATTAGATTCATAAACATCTCTTGAATAAATACAGTAAAAAAAAAAGTTTAAATAAATACTGTTCTTTATATCTCAGAGGTATGATCAAAATGTGTAGTCCTCCAAAGAACGTAATGAAATCAGTGTACAGTAAAGTGCAGGAAAAGAATTGCCATCAGAACGCTTGCAGCTACAGCCAAAATATTTGTAGGATATTGAATAACGCACTTTTCAAACAATTAAAAGAGTTTGATTACTCAAAACTTTTGAGGGAGGAGGAGGAGGAGAAGAATTTCAGTGATAGCTGAAATATTCAAAAAGATATTTCACTGCTTTTCTACAAATGTGATAGTTGTTCCATCCATAGTCCTTGTCTATTAGTTGTCCTGGCATTGCATAGGGGAAATGATACCTTAACCAAGAAATCTGTACCCTGAAAGACACAAATTTTTGGTGATTTGATAAGCACATGGCAATTTCTTTTCTTTTTGGAGACAGTTCTTTTGGCTGATTTACTAAAACGACCAACATGGAATTTCTGTCTGTGGTTGGCTCCATGGCAGCTGGAGATGAAACATGATTTTATGTTCAGTCTGCAAATCTGGTCATGGTCACTTTGTTTTTGAAGAGTTACCAGGCTATAACCACTGTGATATCTCTTGACTGACTTTCCACACGAGAGATGCTTTGGCCATATCTGGGCTGAGATAATACAGTATAATAATATAATTATTTTTTGTAATACTATATATAGAGAAGAAATATTAAGGGTTTCTGAATTCAGGCAGGGTAGAAGTTTACAAGTATCACTGGCAAATATCCTCTAGCAAATACTTAATATTTTTTTTATTTCATTTCAACAGGGAATAAATCTTCATTCCTCAAAGATATACTACATTATTGATAATTATTAGGTTAGGCAAGCTGACCATGATTGAGTTGGTTTGGTTTTTTTTTTTATTATTCAAGCCATGTCATGACTGGTTTTCTGACTGGTTGAGATTTTTCCTGGTTTACTCAGAATTTTTTCTGACAGCCTTTGAGAGCCTACTTTAAGGACCATTTTTCTTAGTGCTCTTTGATTTACCCAGTCAAGTAAGAAAGAGATCATGAATGAGGGCAAAAAATGCAGTGCCTTCCAATAGCTTGCTGTAGCTCTTGTAGCCAACTATTTCTGCAATTAGAGCAATTTTGTGACTAGGTCACTTAGTCCAGAAAACACTTGAGCTGGACAAAGTAATATGAATGGCAGAGGTTGGAGAATTACACATCCAGAACTTGGCCAATGTGTCTGGTAGTCACTCAACTCCAAGACTTTAATTCTGCTTCCTTCAGTTTCCACACTGTATGCTGTAGAAGGTAGTTGAAGATAGAATAAGAATAAATATAATCAAAATAATAGTAAGAACAGTAATCAAAATACTGTTAATTTGTGCAAATAGTTTTAGGTTATTCTTTGTTTTGAAGAAAAGTTTACAGAAACGTTCCAGAATTTAACAAATGAAGTACAAAATAATACTTTCTAACAGCAGAGTTTTTCAGGTTTGAGGGATGCACATCAGTGATGAGATAAAAATTTCTTCAAAGTCACATGCAAAAGAAATCAATCAGTAATCTGGCACACTGTCTACACATGAGGTGGTCCTTTGAGGAAGTGAAAAGAATGAAAGAAATCTAAGATTGCAGTCCTTCAAGGACAGCCCAAGTGCATCATCATTTAAACTCATAGGGAGTCATGAAAATAAAAGCCCATTCTTGTGAATGTCAGGTTTTGATTCAAGGGAATGTTTGACAGAAGACACAACATGGATTGATGTACTTGTGGATAGCCGTCATACCACAGTTCAACTTCAATACTATAAATTATTTGAGCAGAAGCATGACTCACTTCTAAGAATAATAGTTTGGGTTTTTTTTTCACTTTGTGGCGGGTCACAGGTACAACCTAATGTTACGCTGTTGGAAGCAAGAACCTGATAAAAGGCCGACATTTGCTGAGATCAGCAAGGAACTAGAGAAAATGATGGTGAAGAGTCGGGTAAGTGTGGAAAGGCACGAGGTTTTGAAAGTTTTTGTGATCATCTGAGCTTGAATATATAGAAATAATGATTTTATTTTATTATTTTTTTTTAAGCTGAGTGATTTACTTTTCATTAAACTTTGAAGCACATCCTAGTTTCTTCCAAATGCATACAGCTTTTTGAGAGCAGTACTACTTTTTATAGTGGCTTTAGTAACTTCAGGCCTAAATGCAGATGAGTTATTCTTAATTGCTTTAGCAGTCTTAAGTAACTGTAGGAAGCCTAGAGCTAGAAGAATGCAGTATTTCCTCGAGCTCGATTTAGTTATGTGATGATAGCAACAGAGATATAAAAGCTGTATGATTCCACCTGAGTTACTTTAAAACTATTATAATCCTATACAGACTTTCCTTGAATGAATGGATGCTGAGGGGTAAAAGTAAGTGTAAGTTGCATATATTTATAAAGTACATACATACCTACTTGCACATAAACACATTTATTATTTTTTTTTAATCTAGTAGTTACGGGAAGGGGGGCAGTTACAAATGAAAACCAGAAAATATCAGTTTTGAAAATGTAATGGCATTTACATTGGGTGCAAAAAGGACCAGTAAACAAATGGGAACACTTTTGCTCAGGATGTGAATGTAAAAATGAGTTCTGAATTAAAAAACGGCAGAGTGAAAGGTCTAGGCTGTGTACATTAAATCACTCTGACTTGCACCGCTAACTTATAGCTGCTGAGAACCAGTATGGAAATGATTTGCTTGTCTAGTGACAGACTTGTAATTGCTTGGCAAGTTTTCTGAAATTCTCACCATAATTAAAACAAAGCCAGTCCAAAATAGAGCTTGAAAAATTAGTCATTCTTCTTGCCTTTCTGAATGAAAAACCCTGAAGATTCTTCAATTTATAAAATTGTGTAACTTTAACTTGTTACAGTTTTATTTTGGTCAGTTTCCAAGGGAAAGGCATTTTAAAGGAAAAGTGTGTTTTAAATGTAAAAACATTTGGTTTTTGCATCAAAGCAGTTCAGCAGCATTGATGAAAACCTGCGAATTCATGTGGTTGACCTAAATATTTAGTTTTAGAACAACAGCATCAGAATTTTTATTTGGCAATATTTGCACAGCTGATTTTATACATGATTATGTAATAGCGTTTGTAAAAATTATGAGAAGATCTGAGTACCTTCTTTAATCACACATATGTATCTATATATTTCACGCATGCATATGTATTAGGCATAACAAACTGAAGGTCAAACAAATCAGTTAACACAACACTTTAACTTCTTATTTTACGGATGTGCAGATTTAAGTAAGGAAAGTATTAATATGTCTCCAGCATGTCTAGTGTTCTGGCAAATCAGATACTTCCAAAGATGCTATGGTTGCAGAAAGGAAAAGCCTATTCAGGTGCCAGAGGTACTATCAATCAAAAGACAAATGTAGTGAGGTCTGTGTTTACTTGTGCTAAAGGTACCAGGTGCACATAATAGCCTTTATACCCAATCAGCAATACAGCCACGTATGTTAACCCAGCTTTTTCTGTGTTCAATTCTTAGGACTACTTAGATCTTGCAGCTTCCACACCTTCTGATTCCTTACTTTATGATGATGGGCTCTCAGAAGAGGAGACACCTCTCGTGGACTGTAATAATGCTCCCCTCCCTCGAACCCTCCCTTCCACATGGATTGAAAACAAACTCTATGGTAGAATTTCACATGCATTTACTAGATTCTAGCAACACAAAAAAAAAAAAATTCTTCTGCACTGTTCTCAGACTCTGTAACCCCATTACAGTGTTTCTTGTTTGAATGGAGCCAGTCAAAATTTGCTTGGAAGCTTCTTTTGGGTTCTTTTGTTTGTTTTTAATTTTGGTAAATGTCAAAGTTTGCATCAGGATCATCCTTTAGTCATTTTGCAGCTGTGTTTAAAATGAAAATTTTTTAAAGGATGTGAAAATAAGTAAAATGACTAGATATCATACATAAAAGAAAAAAAAGATCAGGGACGTAATCTCAGGGGAAATATAAAATGCTAATGAGTATCTAATTCAACTATCCTATTGGGGGAGGGTAGGAACATTTGAAATATGTTAGATTCTGCACGTCTAATTTAAGCAATAGATGATTTTTTTTTTTTTAAATACTGAGTTTTGCCATAGCTCAGTTATAGGACCTATCTGCAACATTTTTCATTTATCAAGATGGATTTTTAAATTTCAGCTGCTGTTAATGTGTTCTGGATCCATAAGCTGAAATGTCTATTTAATGTATCATAGAATGAAACCAGAGTATTATATACAGAAAGTAGAAATACTGTATATAAGTATTATATACAGACTAAATTGACATGTAAAGTCCTTTGAATATTGAATTAACAACGGGCATTTTGAAAATACACTCATCTGTTTTCACGTCCTTTGATTTATTATGAAAATGTCAGTACTAAACCTTGATTGAATGATGTAGCAAGTGTTTTTAAAAAGAACATATGCTTTCATATTGTGATGGTGAGATGGACAGTAAAAATGGTTCTTGCCAAAACTCCTACATTTTGTCTCCTGATTAAATACTCTACATGTTAGATACTTAACATCACAGATATTTTTTTCATTCTTCAGGCAGTATGACTTTCGAAAAGTTGGATCTTTTAGCTTTAAAGTTGCCACTAATACATGGCTTTGGGTCTATTTTTGATCTGTACCTTAGTTTTAATTTTCTTTAATAGGTTTCCCCAACTCATGTTCACTTTGGGGCACTTAGTGGCCAGATTGTTAAAAGAATGCAATAACAGGAAAAGTTGCCACCAAAGCCGATGGCAAATGCTGAATTCTTAATAAACAACAAAATCAGATTCTTGTTTTTGAAAATCTTGACCCTAGTGTGGTTCTCTGCTTGTACAGCTGGATCAACATGGTGCTAAGCACTCTGTTTCCATGTTGGTGATCACTTGTGCTTAAACTGAGAAGGAGTTACTGGACTCAATGCAAGTAGTTACGTGCCTGAAATACAGATTTAAAAGCTGAATCAAGACAAGAGTGCCCAGGACTTTGTTGAACTTTACTCGGCTGTGCTACTGGGATTTCCTAAAATTAAGTAGGGAATCCCTGGTGAGGGGATGAGAGTGTCCCTAAAATTTCATGGAAGCCAAAGGAAAGGTGCCCATATAAATAAATAGAAATACTCTCAGCCGTCGGAATAGACTTTTGATCCTGTCCCAGATACGTTTACTAATTCTTGAAGCACTTCCTGTACAGTAAGAACTTCCTCTTGCAAAGCTGTATATTGCTACATGATTGTTATAAAAGAAAATAATGGAAAGTTGGAGGCTTATCAGAAGACAAATTACTAGCTTTTCATTATGCACATGTGCATGAACGCACACAATTTTTTATCAAGTAAGCACTTTATTTTTTCAGGGTTTTTCCGTACATTAGAATTCGTGCTTCAGGGATTTTGAAACATCATCTATATGAATTGATTTGGGACAAAATCCAGTGGACTGGCTTAAAATATTGAAGGGAGTTTTGCCAAGGGCCTTACTGTCTGCACGTGAAGTTATGGTTCTTCAGTGCAGAAAAAATTATCTGTTTTCATTTTTAGGCATGTCATACCCGAACTGGCCTGAGGAGAGCCCCGTTCCACTCACAAGATTCGATGGCACTAACTCTGTGTTTTCAAGATATGCAAATGATAGTGTATATGCTAACTGGATGGTTTCACACTCAGCGGCAAAATTTATGGACAAGTTTGATAGCTAAAATTTTCTTTGTGAAAGGTAATGGACTCCTGAGGGGAACAAAGATGCAAAGAATGGAAAGTCCATTGGCTCGTTCTTTGTACAATCAGCATCCAACTTTTAAATTGGCAAAACCTTTTATTGGTAGTTTCTAAAGTGTATTATTCATGCTGAAGACTATAATTGGTGATTTCCCCATTCAGAAAACATATCAAGCTGGATAAGAGTTGTAGTTCGAGTACTTCTTTCTAGATTGGTGTTTTGCAAATGGTTCCATTTGGCACCTTCTTACTGGAAATGGCTTCACACTTCATTCTCACTGTTTTTTAGACTAACCATCCTGTGTTACAGCTTTCTTGGATGGGAAAATGTACTTGAACTGCTACTGTTATAATAGCTGTTAGCATATGATCACTTGATCTAAGCAGGAAGCACAAACAATATATGGAAGGGAGGGGGGAAAGAGGCTCCCAAATTACTGAGCTTGCTATCAAATGAAAAGTGTAACGAAGCCTGTTTCTTGGTTTGGAAGCAAACATGAAGTAACTCAGTAAAGGACTTGAGAGTCAACATTTGAAGTCTTGTAAAATGTATTGTTTTGTCTTAATGAAAATTTGGTTTATTAGTCTTAACTTCTCTTACCTTTAGCACAATGGAGATAAATTTGATACAAGATAAGCTGTATAGACTGATGGCAATCAAGTGTTCACCTGAGACAATTTACTTTCTGTCACCTTCATCTTACTAATGTTAAAATGTACAATCTTGTACAATCATAATTCCTCTGATGAGTTCAAAATAGTCTGTACAGGATTTTTAGATTGAATTCAAGTAAACAGATTTTGTTTGCAGTCATACATATTCAGAGGGTTGGAGTTCTCTTCTCAGCTCCAAATTGGATACACTGCCATGCACAGGACACTGCCATGACATAACTTCAAGTAAGCCTATAACCTTGAAAGTCATGAGTAAACAACACTTGCACAGGAAAACTGGTGTAAAAATCTACAGTTAATTTAACTATACAAGGAAAATGTCATCAAAATTTATTAAGGTGAAGTATAAAAATGTGCTTACAATACTGATGGTATTTGGGAGAATTATCAGACTGTGAGTCATGTTCTAGATGGAAGAGTAAATGATCAGCTCTACTTTTGTCTTTATTTGTAATCTAATATTGTTAAAGGAAACTGTTTGCTACAAATGTTGGGATGTAAATCCTGAGTGACCAGTTGTTAGCATTGTGACGGTTATTCTAAATAATCCAGTTCTACCAAAGCTTGCTCCTGTCATTTACAATCCATTTTAGCTGTTTTCAGATGTTGTTTTGTGTATCAACTTTATGTTTCCATTAAAGTCTGTGATTTCAGAAACAAGATCTTGAGTCGGACTGCCAAACTCGAACACAGATTTTCAATTTACAGAAAGCGGGATGTAAAGTTCAGTGCTGGAACTTAAACACCTTCACTGTTGGATATCATACTTAGTCCTGGTTTCAGACAAGCACTAAGCAGAGTGACTTTTGCTTTGTACAGACACTTGCTCTGTTGTGTAATGCTTAGGCACAGTAAACAGATACCGCTATGTATACGAAAGGGGTTTGGTTGTGTTATAATGGTGATCGTCATTGGTACGACACAACTGTCAGAATAGATGAGCTTTTTTTTCTGTTGAGATACCTATGAAAACAGAAGAGAAAAATGGCACTTGTAACTTTTTGCTTTGTCCATTCCTTTTCCTATATGTTATGTGTGTAAGTGGGAATTCTTTATTTGCCATGGACAATCAAGACATCAAGATTTTGTTTAATTTTTTTTTTAATTCTTCCTTAAATTAGGAATTTCTTTTTGTCAGCAATCTTCTGCAGTAGCACTAAACTAGGAGATGTGAAGCACCCAGTTTCTAACCTGAAAAGCCGTGTGACAACGTTGCTGTACAGTAGGTGAGTGGGATAGTAACTGATGCTGAAATAGTAAGTGGATGCAGGAAGTAATTGTGTATTTTAGACTTCCAGCATGAGTCAATGTTGTTTCAACCATTAATTCCTGTGAAAAAAATTTACTAATAGTTATTGTCACCTATGTTACCAGACATAAATTTTGCATATAAAATACAAGCACAACTCATAGTTACAGTTGCCATACATAATTACTTGCATTGAGTGCAATTTAATGAAAAATTCTTAACAGGTGTTTCCTAATCCAACTAATTTTGACTCCCTTCCTGCTTGTGAGCATCAGTAAAATATTATTACTTACAGTTACTCATTTGTAATATGAAAGCTTCTTATATATTTGTGTATGATATTTTTATAAGTATTTCCCTTGAAGTGTTTCCTATTTATTCAGTGTTGCCATTAGTCAGAATGGTGACAATCTCGTTTCAGTTCCCCATTAGAGAATAAGTGTACTTCCCATGTGGGGAAAAAAGTGATACTGCAGATGGTTATTTCCATCTGTACTTGAAGTACTTATGCACTTGGCTGCCCTGAGGAAGGAGAATTCAAAAGGAATGAATGACTGAACTAAATGTACAGGTGGGAGGGAATAATGTTCTAAAAATTTCTGCCAACCTTTTCTAAGTATCTGTGGAGATACTTAGAATGGAGATGATGTGGTTTACCTGGTTTGTGCTTTATGTTGTGAGAGATGGGAGAGAGAATGAATCTCGTGTCCTTTCAGTCATCACAGCAGCACAAGGAAGTTATTATAATACTCGTTTCTGTAAACTTTTCCAGAGATATGATACTCAGAAAATCTACTGTGAGAATGAAATTTTAGAAATTTAGACGTTTAAAAAAATCTTGTTCCATGAATACAAGGTACATAACACTTGAATTGTGGATTTATTTACAACTTGTCATGCAAAATATGCATGAATCTCTATGGTACACTCAAACAGACCTAAGTAATTCTCAAAAATTTACAGTAAAGCAATATATTATTTCTTGGTATTTTCTAATCAATCTCACAAGAATAATAAAACCCTTAAAGTACATCTGAAAAGATTACTTCTACTGTAATTTTTGAAAATCGCTCAAAGAATTGCTTACAATTTCGAAATGCTTTCTTCTAAAGCTCAGCCCACCTGAAAGCCCCCTGTCTGTCACTATAGCTATAATGGTAAATTTATAACAAAATATAAGAGATGACCTTCAGCAGCACCAGTTCTTTGAGAGCACCAGGCAACATTCCCCATAAAGAAGATGTAGAATTTCCATAGTGAGATGAATGCTTTGACTTTTTCAGTTATCTTTCTGAAAAAGAATCTTATGATTCCCTAATGATATATAAAAGTATGTAAAATCTTAATAAGAACACTTAAGCTGTTCAGGTCCACTGGATCTAATCTAAGCAGCCTCTCTGAAGTTAGTGGTTTCATTAATGAATAAATTATTAAAAAATTGCTGGTCTAAAATCAAATATCCCAATAGTCTGATAGCAAAAATATGAAAGATGCTATCAAAATATGGGGAAAGGAACAATAGCCTGGTCTACCCAGACCTAGCACAATATTGTAGCTTGTCTATCTAGTGACAGTATTTAGAGGCAGGTACTAGACACTAGAGAGAATGAAAGAGAATGAAAGAGAAGAGTGCCCATCTCCAGAGTTGTTAAAAAAAATCAATAACTTTTGAAATCAGTGACAACGTAATGGTTGTTGTCACTATGTATCAGACAGAGAGTTTGATTCTATCATTGCTAATATAAGCAAATGTGTATTAACATATAAGATAACTGGGTTTAGTGCATTTTTACCTTGGCACAAGTAAAGCTTTCCACTTAGATAAGTACAGAAGATTGTAGAGGTTCAAACCATTACACTGATAGCAAGTAATGTGCATATTTTGAATAGATAGTGATGTTTGCAGTAGGTGTTTCTTTTGGTTTTTGGTTGGTTTTTTTTGGGGGGGTTTTGGATTTTTTTTTTTGTTTGTTTATTGGCTCACAAATATAATGTAGATAGGGTATGCACAGAGCACTCAGCTTTAGCCAAGGTTTCCTTCCATTACAACTTTGATAAACCTCTGCTGATTTTATAGAGAGAAAATACAGCCAATGGAGCAAATCTTGGCTCAAAATATTAATATAAAATGATGCCTATTTTATCACAGTATTGATGTAGTGAAAAGATCCACTAGTTTGCATTGTCAGAATTACTGAATGTAGTTGCGCACAAATTGAGTG
>JBCJKH010028373.1:0-13142 GCA_039877255.1 Loriculus beryllinus | reverse complement strand
CACAAAGTTCCTCTGCCCACTGATAAAACACAGTTGGAATTCTCATGCAGTAGTATTGTTATAACTACCATCAGTTACGGTGCTGGGAGTAGTTCAGTAAAACTCTGTGAAGGCAAGAACAGCATATAGCGGACTGGCCTTGTTTAGCCTGAACAAGGAAGGGTGTTTGCCATGAGGCACTGATATGATACCAGCAAACATGTCCTGAATTTCAGTCTTTTGGGATTTGCTTTGACTTAACACATCTCTTAATCCTTGTTGATCTCTCTCCTGTGTAAGGTTCAGTGCCATACACAACTGGTACTGTTGCAAAAGTCATGCTCATAGCTTGTGAAGTGCCTGTGTTACAGCTGAAACATGTCACTTTTGCTGCTAAGTCACTTAGACCCTAATGTAAAAGTTATACAACTTCCTTAATGTTGTTTTAAAACTAAAATATAGACATATTTTAAAGACCTGTTTGGCTGAAGGCCCATTTTAGAGTGGCCAGTAAAAGTAATAAACCATCCTCAAAGATTTCTGCTCAATAAAATTTGAGAATATGAAAACAAAAAGTTCCTGGTTTAGCTTTTTAGTAATGTTTTCTACATCCTATGACTGCGGCATTTGACACTGTGTGTAGCTCAAAGAGGAGCTACATGCTTTGAGCATTTTAGGCCTCTGACCCAGTCCACAGCATTGACTTGTGTTATTTTCTGTTTTGATCAGAGCAGTGGAAGTTTACAGTTTCTGACCGATATCCTGCAGTGGTGAAAATTTCTGGAGAGACTTTTTTATCGGCAAAACAGCACTTTACTGGTGTACTTTATTTTGCTTGGAGTTCTTGGAGTGAACTTCTTGGACAAAACCTGAATGGCAGCCGTAAGGTGTGATCACCATATCCTGATGTGGAGAAGGCCAGTAGTTTTAGAAGCATTTGCTATAATTAAATTCCTTACTGTTTGTGTGGACAGCTGGACTCCAACTTAAAGAAATGTTTTATATATATATATAAATATGTACACTTACATATTTATACTGCATTTATGGCATCACAAAAATATGTGTATACAATACAGTCCTATATTGTTCAGACTGGGAGAGCCATTGAGGGAAGGCTTTTCTTCTGCAGCTGTCGATAAGTAAATCCTTTATGTGAAATGATCTCTTGTATTGTCTGCTTTGGTTGCAAAGGGAAAGTCTTGGCCAAAGACTTAACATCTTACCTGGTTAACTAATTTGAGTTAAAGAACTGCTGTTTCTGTATAAATTGGGTCCTAAAATATGTGCTCAGAGGAAACATATATAGCATGTATGTTCCTGTGTAAACAGAATTGTATTCTGTTGTAAGGAAATACACTAAGAATATATTTTAAATTTAAATTTTTAATTATGTTGGTATAAATAATGAGACCGCTCTATTTGAGGGCTTCTATGTACTGCTGCTTGAGACGTAAGCTTTTGTGTAGTGGGACGGGGGGGGCGGCTCCGGTAGCCAAACGCTCCTCCAAGTGGCCCAACCATAGAGCCAAGGCGCTGCGGTCGTCCAAGGTGGTGGCGGGGTGGATGAGGGCGTAGGAGAGGAGCTGCCGGCTTTCCTCCACGCACCGGTTGCTCTCGATGGCGTAGGCCAGCACCGTCTGCAGCCGTTTCATGTACTCGGCTTTGGCGGCGGCGTTGCCCGGTTGCAGCAGGGGGAGGTGAGCCAGGAGCACGGCAACGGCGGCTTCGGCCGGTTCCTGAGGCCATTGGCGGATGCGGGCCGCGCCGGCGGGAAGGCCCCGCGCGGGGCTGGCGGGGTGTGGAGGCACCGGCTCGGGTTTGTCCCTGAGCATCCCGGGTCGGCCGCGGCAACAGAAACGTTTTAACGTGGGAGAGCTGCGTGCCTTTGTGTGCCGGAGCTGGACACCGAGCGCTTGTCGTTCCCCCGGCGGCGCTCGGAGCGTTTCCCATCGCCATCCGCAATGCGCGGGTTTTCCTCTGGTTTTCCGGCGTGTTGGAAGCAGGAAAGGAGAACGTTTTGGTGCTCGCGGTGGTTGGTGTGGCGGTGAAAGCGTGAGTGCGGTGGGGACAGTGGGAGAGGGCAATAGAGATGACAGTTATTGCAGTTCAGCCGCTAAACTTGGGATGATGATGGAACCAGAGATGACAGGAGTCGGTTATCAGTCACCAGAAGCCTTTGGTTATTTCTTAGTTGCACAGCAACTTTCTGACCTTAGAACAAATTTAAACAGACCAATTGAGACTAAGGTGTGAGAAGCAGTAGGAGAGGAGTCAGCATGCAGATAGCATAAAAAGAGTAAAGCTTAATTTGGACGGCTTCGATCCAGCATAGCTTGAAAGGTGTGTAGGAATATAAGGAATCGGAGACACTACAGCCTTTGTAACAACAGACCTGAGCAGTCTGTTCATTTCATGAGTGTCTCTGTAAAAGAAAAAGGCAGTCCCAAGGGCTCATTGCATTAAGGTTCACTTCAAGTTTACACACTGAGGTAGAGGCGTGTTTCTACATCCACAATAAAATACTCAAGTTTTGCTGTAAAGCATTTGCTGTTTGTGTAAGCATCTAAGTGGTCAGTGCTGCATTAGCCCATCTTGGCATTTCTATGGCATATTTAGGGCACCTAGGAAATACCAGTGGCCTAAAGCAATCCCCAGTGAAGCAGGCAGTGTTTCTTTGACCCAGATGAGGCTAAGATGCCTTTTGAGGGAAGAGATTGGGTTTGTTTTGCTTAGGTTCATCAAAAGGTCCCTGGAATGGAAAGCATTTCTTCCCAAGTCCTTGAAGGATGCCAGTGAGCTGCAAATGTTTTCAGGAGATGACCTTGATAATTCTTTGCGGCTGCATATTTGTATTTCTCAATGTTCTGATATTCTCTGATTTCTTACTTTGCCTCACTTAAATGAACCTTCCATCTGCCCCATTTTCAGCATGAGTGCACTTATAGATCTAGCAAGATGCCTTTGCCACCCCCTGGAGAAGGGGAAACAAAATACATCAGAGCAGCCTAGAGAGAAGTGGTTCTGGGGTAACTGTCAGTGTGTGGAGTTACACTTGAGTAACTGCCTGCACCCAAGACTCTGCTTTTATATCAGGGAAATCAAGATTTGATGTCCAGGTGTGCACAGGAGCTCCTTAAGCCTTGTGAGTTTGGACCAGATAGGAAAATTGATGTGTTTTGTGGTCTGTCTTCAAGATCACAGCGTGATTACTTGTCATCTCTTTGGAAGTCAGGTTGTTGAGTTCAGACTAGCAGCTGTAGCCACCTTTCCTTCATCTTTTGTGCCTCTCCTGATTTAGCTACTGACCTGTCAGAACCAGTGTACAGTAACCCATGAGCATCTCATTCTTAGGGTTCTTTGGGTCAGTGATGGCGAAAGATGCTCCTTCTACATGTCAAGATAAGCCATAGCTCGCACTAAGAGGCCAGTAGGAGCTGTTCATTTAGTTGAGAGCCTCTCGCAGATGCAGAGATAGCAAAAAGAGGCACCTTTCTGAAGGATCCTGTCTCGACAGGCTGTATTCTCCAGGTATTAAAAGATGCTAAAGCTGCAGTTTCATGAAAACAGTTTTTGGGAGAGACAGCACAGGAGGTGTTTATGACTGTGGGTCTTTGTCCCTGCCTCAGTTCACTGGGCACCTTTTTCCCTATTAGAAGACACAAAGTCTTGTTCTTGGGCTGCATTATAACCTGTTAAATACTTGCTGGGAATCTGGTCCTGTGGTTGGATCTTCAACCTTGTCTGCAACTGCTAGTTCTGAGCTAATACATCTCTGATACCCTTTGCCTGCTGGTATCTGGACAGCTGTGATGTGTTTTTCTCCTGTTGGAAAATGGGGTTTAGCATCGGGGCTCTGCTGGCAAACCGCTTTATTGACAGGTGATGGATATGGGCACAACCTGGAATTACAGCAGCTCAGGGAGCTGCCACCCAGGAGCTTCCCTATGTATGAGCTTCTTAACTCAGCCATGCTGGCAGTACTGTGCCATGGGCTGGGTCTGTACCTTGGTTATGTGAAACCGCCGTCAGACAATGTTCTGATCAAAATTGATCTGTGCAAAAGAGCTTCTTTTCCTAGTGTGGGGTTTTTTTTCCTTCAGATTTGCTGGCACAGCTGTTTGTATAATTGCTTTTAATGCAGTTGTGCCAGAATGAAGAGTGTTGCTTTAGATGCTTTCAATGGAGAATTGTTTTTTCTTTTAATCCTTGGCAAAGGATGAGGGTAACCCAGTGAAGAGCTGCACATCCACTTGAGAATATGGAAACCCAAACATCTTAAATCTAGTGATTAAGAGAATCATAATGAGGGGGAGAAGTAGATGTAACTAGAACTATATAGCAATCCAGATTAATAATAATTAATAATAATAATAATAATAATAATAATAATAATAGACTTGCACTTACCAGGGAGAGTGTTGTTCTGGCAATCCATTGAAAGGTGAACTTGAGCCTGACCTTAAAGGCATGTGTAAGTGGCAATAGTGGAGGGTGTTGGGAGTTGTAACATAAGAAGGAACTTGTCTTCCTCCCAAGAGAAGCACAGGCTAGTTGCTAACCAGTGTTTGTCAATGGCTGTACCTACAATCTGAGTTTTGTAACCAAACCAAAGGAGTCTGATGGCCTCTCACAAAGCAGTGTTTTATATTGGACATTTAGGTGTTGATTTCATAACTGAATTCACTCAAGGTATTCCCCTCCAGTGTTGTCTTGAGCAAAGATCTACCTGCAAAACAGTGCTTCCAAACCTGGGAATGTTTTCTCACTTCTTTGGGTGTGCAGGCCACATCCTGAGCTAGTGCAGCAAGTCAGCTCTTAGTGGAATCTTTCAGCATGGGAATTCAATCACTTCTTGTTGCTCAGGGTTTTATTTTGAGGGATAGTTCTTTGTCCAGTGAAGCTGGTTCAGGTTTATACAGTGTTAAGAGTCTGAACTCCTTTGGGATGATTTGCCTGGTGTTTTGCAGGGGTAAATGCTTAGTTTTGCATTGTCTGTCTGTCAGACTTCAGCAGCAGTGTGTGCTCTAACTTACCATGTTCAACTGCTGCCTGAATTCAGTCAAGGTATGTACAGATCCAAAGTCATTAAATCCCTGTTTGAGAGCCTTTCCAACTTGGTTTTTGTTTTTAAAGTCATGCCCACTTACTGTAAAATTAGCACCCTACCTACATGTTCATGCCTGAAATGACCTTTGTTGGGGCTTTCCCTTCTTGATGCACACAACAGGTTGGGAACTTCTGATTTTTTTGCATCTATTTCTATGGCAACAGATTATAAATTCACAAAAGGAAAGGCTTATTGCTTTTCATCCTAAATAATCCAGGACTTAGCAGTTTCTTTTGCATGCATTGTAAGAATGAAGGGCTGCTTGTTCAACCCTCGGTAGCACTTCCTCAGCATCAAGAGAGAAATGGAATCCTCTTTGGAAAAGATGGGAAGGTCTCAAATATACCAAGGATTTGGTCTCTGATATTAGCAAGTTCTCAGACAGTGTCTGACATCAGTTCTTTCTTTGCTTCACAGCATGCATGCTTTGCTATGTTTTTTGGTATGTGCTTTCCTCTTCTGTTACCCTTGAAATTAGTGCTTCTACGTACTCTACATGGAAGTCAGAGCCTGGTGGTAGGCAGGGACTGAAGCGTTGTCTGTCTTATTTCCATGGGTGCCAGAGGATGGTGTCACATGAAGGTGAGACGCTCAAGGACCTGTGCAATAACCTACACCAGAGGATGGAGTTTAGGTTGTGTTTGTTATCACAGTCTATGCTCACAGTGCAGTAGGGTTTGTATTTTGGTGGCCAACATACTGAAACCTGTCTGTTGTATTTTCATAGTTTTTACACCTATGATAGTGAGATAAAACCAGTACCAACAGGTATTGCAGTTCTCCGTGTTTCATATGGCTGTGGAGAGGAGTAGCTCCTGGATAACTTGGACTAGCAGCCTTGATTTGTCTGCCTTAAACTTCCTCTTTCTTTGCCTGTCAGCTTCAGTACTGGTATTTTTAACTCAGATCACTTACTGGTTTGAGCCCTCTTGGCAATGAAGAAAGTTGAGCAGTGAATATTCATTTTAAGAGGGGTTGTGGGTGTGTGCATCTATTTTGAGATGAGAATCTGTCACCCTAGTAGCTCCAGCCATTTTCTCTCTCAGCATCTGGCAGGGAATCCACTCTGCACTCTGGCATCTTAGGCTTCAGTTCAAGCTTATCCTCATCACCAGTACTGAAACAGGAGGACTAAGCATCACCTGAGGGTTTGGTGTTTTATGAACCAAGTTTCAAGACATGGTCTATGGAAATGGGAGTGGGGTTGTAGGCATCCAGCTACAGAGGTGGTGGCTGAGAGAGAAGCCAGCTTAACTTAAGCGGAGACCCACGTGCCCATTTAGTTGCAGGGAGCAGACAGCATCTCTGCAGCATTGAGATGTTTCTCTAGAGAATAGTGTAGCAGCAGAGCACATTTCCTAGAGCAGGAAGCACTTTGGTTACTGTGACTTGCTTTCCAAGCCCTCAGTGAGCCTGCTCTTTGCTTTCCCTGCCACTTCAGAAGCTTAGTGGAGTTGGGCAGCAAAGGGTGGTAGCAGCTGGGTCCATCTGTCTGCATAGCCGCCATAGCAAATCCCTGCCTGAGCAGCTGCCCTCCCTTGGACTTGTGATTGGGTTTGTCCTGATAAACCCAGACAACTGGGCTGTGTTACCTTAACCTGCCAGGAAGCTTCCTCTTGGATGTTGCACTGAGTTTCAAGACAATTCAGACCTTCTTTAGCAGGTGAGCTGAAGGGTCAGGCAGCTGAAGTTCTGTGCTCAAACATCTGTCAGAACCTGTTGCAATGAGGCCAAGTCGCAGTTGGTTCTCTTGTAGTGACTGTTGTTTTAGCAGGATTCTTTTAAAAAACAAGGGGCTTACTTATGAATCCAGGTCATTAGGTTTTCATCTCTTCCAGTGTGTAAAAACTGGGTTAGATGTGTTGATTCCTCAATTCCTTATATATCTAATGAGCTGAAGAAACAGCTGTTTACAGTACCTGAACCTTAGGATAATTTGGCATCCTTATTTCTAACAGACGAGATGGATAGGACTGTAACCATGAGTCCATTTCCTAGGTTTCTGCATCATACGCAGTTCTTGTGGGTCCTAACTTCCACTGCCCAGAATCCTGTGTCCTAAGCAGCAACTCTACTGCATCCTTTGCATATATGAACAGTGCTGATTATGGAGAGGACTTGCACCCCCAAATATGCCTCTGGAAAACAGTGAAGTTGTTATTAAAGGTCTGGCATGTCCGTGGTGCTGACGCAAAGAGATGAGCATCAGGCAGAATTGATTTCTACTTTCACAGTCCATCTTTTCATTGCTAAGTGACTACTCTGAGTCATAGCATCAAACATGCTGAATGGGAAGATTGATTGTTATTCCAGCCTCTCTTGCATTTCCCTGTTTGAAAACCATCACTTTTCCCTACATCAGCTGAAATCAGTGCTCATGGCTGACATGTTTCCTTTCCTAACAGGAAGAAGCCCACACACGTGAAAGTGAACTGCTGGTTCTGCAATCAGGACACGGTAGTGCCATATGGGAATCGCAACTGCTGGGATTGCCCCAACTGTGAGCAGTACAATGGGTTCCAAGAGGTATGGGGACAAATTGATTGATGGGTGGCTAGGAAGGTGCGTGTCCTGTAGAATGGGCCTTGCAGGGAAAACCTTGCTCCTTATTTAAGGTGATCCAAGCCCAGTACAGATGAATATCCTGGGTTTTGACAGTGGTAGATCTGTGCAGAGGATTTGTGAGCTGATCACTTGATAAAATTTACAGAATCTTCTGTACTGGGATGTGCTGATGTAGAATGAGAAAGATGAATTTTTCTCTCTTGCTTCAAAGGGCAAAAAGTGCCTTAAGAATTTTTCTTTTAATGCATGGAGCAATTATTCCCTGGTTTTGCAGTTAGAACAGCTGAATTGCTGTATTTAGGGTATTAAATAACAAAGCTGGTCTTAGGCCAAAATCCACCCCCACCAGCTGCTCGCAATAAGTGTACAGAACACTGGAGGAGGGAGAAGACTTGAAGCATTTTGTCTCTTTAACTTCTTTTGTTACAGAGGTGAATGCAGGGAGTGTAAAGCTCCTGACAGAGCTTAAGTATTCTTGTTATCAACCAGAGGATACCGAGGTTTGATTTTGCGATCTCATGTTTGCTTTCCCTCCTGCCTCCCTTTGCTTTTTGCCAGAATGGAGACTACAACAAGCCCATCCCTGCTCAGTACATGGAACACCTTAACCATGTTGTGTCGGGGGCTATGACTTTCTGTGATCCTACCAAACCACAGCAGTGGGTGAGCAGCCAGATTCTGCTTTGCAAGAAATGCAACAACCATCAAACCACAAAGATCAAACAACTGGCTTCATTCTCACCAAGGGAAGAGGTGAGTGTTCCTTAGGGGCTGGTGGCACAGGAGAATGTTTGTCCAAGGCATTCCAATGCATTTATCTGCTGTTCCTGCTCTGTTTAATTCCATGCTGCAGCCTAGTAAGCAGGAGAGATAAGAATTTTTCAGTGTGCTGTGGAATGATGCTTCAAGAGTCTTCAGAAGCACTGTGTGGCACCCCAGTGTGGAGGAAGTTACTGATTGGTGTTGCAGACTTACTAATCTAAAGCCAGAATGTAAAGACCTGTTCCAGATAGACGCTGGAAGTTGAAGCTTGAGCCCAAATGTAAACCCTCACATTGCTGAGATCAGCTTACACCTCCAGTACTTACCTAGCTGAGCTTGCAGGATCTGGGAGGCACAACAGCCTGCTAATCACTTTGAAGCCTAATTAGGTTTAGTAGATTTTTCCTGAGGCCTTGGCTGTGCTGCTCTGCTTTTACTAGTGGAGTGAGAGAGGAATCCTGTGGAGCTACATCATGTCCCTGGTTAGGCATTTGTGCCTAGGAGGGCAAAGGGATTTCACAGTTACACAGCAGGATTTCCTGCTGAGCAACTTGGCCTTCCCACTACTTAATATGTGTGGAGGATACTGGGGTTTCTCCTTCACAGTTTCATGCCTCCCAGGGTTTCATGCACTGAATTGAGTGCTGCACTCCTTCACTTTCAACTATGGTAAAGCCTTGGGGTTATAAGACTGTGCAGTAGTGGGATGCATTCGTCCTCTGGCTTGCCTAATCCAGTCTGCTTTGTGTAATTGGAATGAGCTTAATCAGCATGACTCAGGGAGTAGATACAGATTTGATCATGCCTAATGAGAACACCATTGGCTGGTTGCCTTTTCTCAGCTTTATTTCTAGTCCCTGCCACTTGCCAGACCTATTCACTTGCTCAGGTAACACCAGCCGTTGGCCCCTTTTTAGTCATTCAGTGAGCTGCAGTGCCTGTGCCAGCTCAGAAACATAAGGACTGTGTTGTGCAACGTCGTTAGATAGGTTTGTCTGTGACAGCAGTGGTCCCTCAGCGTTGCTGGCCTGTCCAGTGAGGGGTAAGTCTGCTGCTACTGGTCTCACCCATGTGATTCCTGCTCGGTTCCAGCAGATGGAGCCTGTGAAGCTGCTGCAGCAAGTCCAAAGGCCACTGCAATGCATCTGTGCTTCCCTTCCCCAAAGAAGCTGCATGCTTTCAGCTGTATGCTTTTGGTACAAGGATCTTGAGAGAGGCTGGAGTGGAAATGGAAAAGCCTTGGAAGCCTCTGTGATAAGAGATGTGTCCATTATCATGACATTGAAAAGTGTACCTTTGACCTGACTCACTGTTTTTACAAGTGCTGTTAATGATTTATGCAGCTTATCTCACCAAGGCCTTTGGACAGTGACAGCCTTTGAGCCTGGGGCTGAGTTTTGGAAGGAGCTTGTTCCTTTCTCCAGCACAGTGCTGCAAAGGGACAACATGCCTTTTGTATCCCCTCATTTGAGGAGGGGAAGAGCGATGCTAGTGTTTGGTCTCATCTTCTGTATTGAATTCATAAGGTCTTGATACCAGGCCACAGAAATTCAGCATCCTGAAATTGAGTCAGAGCAGACTTCTCCAAGAGCTGTTTTCTCTTCTGGGACATGGAGCTGTATGCAGAGTTGACTTTATGCTGGCTTGCAGCTTGTTCAGTGTTCAGGCCTGCTTTCAAGTGGCTGTTCCTCTGCAACTGGAAACTGGAAGCATTCCTTGCTCACATGCCAGTAGCAAGCGTAGTGGTCAAGGAACCTGCAGTTCTCACCTACTTTTCCTCTCCTATTGTCTCACCAGAACAAATATGATGAGGAGATTGAGGTGTACAAGCACCACCTGGAACAGACCTACAAGCTGTGCCGACCGTGCCAGGCTGCTGTGGAGTATTACATCAAACATCAGAACCGGCAGCTCCAGGCGCTGCTCCTTAGCCACCACTTCAAACGCCGTGAGACAGACAAGACCTATAGTCAGGTACATATGGGAGAGATGGAGGAATTTAGGGGGTCATGAGAACTGGAAGGAAAATAGTGGGACAGGCAGAAAAGGGGAGGTAGGAAAGCCAATTTGTGAGTACAGTGCAGGCAACTATAGATTACAAGACAAGTAAGACCAATGGGAAGTGAACCACCTCCTTCCCTCACTGCCCTGCCTGAGCTTGGCTTCTGCTCACAGCTCTGTTATTCCTCTTTGCTAGTCTACAACATGCCTCGTGGTGTCTTGAAGGACTTGAGCAAAACTGTCCAGTTTACCCTATAACTAAACTAAACCCTATAACTAAAACTATAGGTTTACCCTATAGTCTGGAAGTGTTTCATAAAGCACCATTTCAGACCCTTACTAGAGTTCATTCAGCTTCTGATGAGGTGTTTCTCCTTTTCTTTGCAGAATTTATGTTCATCCACCTCTTCTTCCATAACCACACCAGCTCAGGTGATACTTCTGCGGTTCTTGGCCTTCCTCAGCTGTGCATTCCTGGTTCTGATGGCCTTGTACGGGTCAGGCGACCCCTTCTCACCCAGCACAGCAATCCCTGCTCCTGTCTCCTCTGGTCCCGCAGCCCCTCCAAACAGGACTGGCACAAGCTCACATGCAGACTTGGAAAATGACACTTCCATGGCTGTGGCCCGCTGGCGGGAGCTGCTCCGTCTGCTCCCAGAGCAGATGGTGGAGAACCTGAGTGCAGCATGGGCTTACGGGAAGAACCACCAGGTTGCAGTCGCTGTCCTTGGGCTCTTCACCTGCCTGCTGGCCATGTTCTTAGCTGGGAGGATCAGGTGCGTGGGCTCTTCTCTGCTGGTTCACTTAAAGAGCAACTGCATTGTGTTGGAGGTCTTGTTTTGACCCAGTGAGCCAGGGGGTGAACGTTGTCAGAATGGCACACGTAGTACTGGGTGGTATCATTCTCCTTGTTATT
This sequence comes from Loriculus beryllinus, assembly GCA_039877255.1. Lineage (NCBI taxonomy): Eukaryota > Metazoa > Chordata > Aves > Psittaciformes > Psittacidae > Loriculus > Loriculus beryllinus. The sequence continues at coordinate 1,809 of JBCJKH010028373.1, read as the reverse complement.
CTTTGGGTTGCTGGCCTGCTGGATGGCAACAGCAGAGCTTGTTTTGGATCTGTGCCCTGGTTTGTTCAATTTAATCTTGAATTATTGTGAATGAAAAACTCCCAGTGCAGCTCTAACCTGGTAGAAAATGGAGCTGACCTATTCAGGTGGCAAAACCATAGTAAGAGATAGTATGCAACCTCCTCAGTCTGGGTACCCTCCCCACCTTTTCCCCATCTTCCCTTCTTCAGGACCAAGGGATTCATTGGTGTTTAAACTCTTACCTTGTGTCTTGTTTGGTTTCTTTTTGACATTGCAGGCTCCGGAGAATTGATGCGTTTGCTTCAGTCTTGTGGTTCGTAGTGATGAGTCTGCATTTAGCTGAGAGATACCTGAAGACAGAAACACCCAGCTGGCTGGACACAGCCAAATTTGGCACCACATCCTTGTGCTGCTTGGTGGGCTTCACTGCAGCAGTGGCCACGCGGAAGTCAACGGGCCATCGGAGATACCGGCCCCGAAGGTCAGAGCCAGAGCAGTGACGCTGGGGGAAGGAGGAAAAAAGCCTTGTGAACTCTTTGCGACTGGTGCTTCTCTCTCCTCTTTTGATTTTCCCTTCCTCTGTTTCTTCTTTTTGCTGTTTTTTGTTTGGTTTTTTTTACTTAGATAAGCAGTGAAGATCTTTTCTTCCTTTTTAGATATGATTTTGTTTCCCATCCTTGCTTCCCACTGTGCTGGCTGCTCGGAGCACTTCCACTGCTGGTGCTAGCCATGGAAGCTACTCCTGCTGCCTCCATTCTCCCTTCTTCCTGAATCCTACGTCAGCAGTGCAAATATCCAACTTCCCCAAAGCCAATTCTTCCAGCAGCTGCTTCACAAACTGCTCCATAAATGCAGCCTCCTTCCCATTCTGCTTCTCCAGCCAAAGAGATTCTGGCTTCTCCTCTCCTTCTGGTTCTTCTCACTGCCTGTCCATCCTTAGCCAGTCACAGAGGAATCCTCTGCCTTGATCCACCATGGGGCCCAGGCCACCTTCGGTTTTCTAATGGTGCTGATCATTTTAATATTGAACTGATGGGAACTTGCCTCTGGATTCCAAGTCCTCGTAATAACGTGTGCTGTAGTAACACTGCGTGGTGTGCAGGCATGCGAGGGGGGGGGAGTCCATAACCTGGTGGTTCTTGCCTTCTGTGTAGCATCACTTAACTGCATGCTTTCTCTCTGCCATTCTCCTGTGACTCCTGTTTTAAGTGGAGAGGCATCCTTAAGTGCTTTTAACTGAAACTTCAGTAACTTACGTAAAAGGGTGCTTTGAAAGGTTCTGTAGCTCAGGGTGTCTTGATTCAATATCTGAGAGTATTCAGGTGGTTTAGGCTAAAATTTCAAATCAGTGGCTGTTGAGTTGCATTTCAAATTCAGTGGCTGTTGCTTTCAGTGCTGGTTTTCTTTGGGATTTTAACCCACTCCATGAGGAGCATGTGTGTAAAAGCACAATTGGATAGAAATGAGAATGTAGCCACTCCTGTAGCCTTAGAAGGAGAAGAAATATGGGACTAACAACCTCATGGTATGTGGTCAGCTTTAATTGTACATCACTACTTAGTTGAGAACACAGATTAGGAGGATGTGCTATAGAAAGGGGTGGGAGCCTCTGCTGCAGGGCTACGTGGCAATAGAGATGGAGTTTTCTTGTTACTTGGAGGGGTTCTTATTTGAAGACTGGCATTGGTGCGAATGCTGCTGAACAAAGGGGTCTGGATGCACAGGTATCTGTTGTACTCAGCTGCCAGCATACATGGCTTCACTTGACAGGCAGCTCTAGTCAGCTGG